>JASFAX010001589.1:0-49956 GCA_030737875.1 Allium sativum
AAATTTGGAGGAGATGGACTAGAAGGTCTCCCAAGGTTATGTGAGAAATTTGGAGTTGTTTGGAGTTCATACAGTGGAGTTATGGTCGAACAGGTTTTAATTGGCCAAAATTCAAATATGCCGAGAATTAGTTGAAATTTTATGGGAGCTAGATTATGTCCTAAGGAGCCTACATATCAAATTTAAAGTCAACTCGATCCAGAATGAAGGAGATATAAAGAAAATAAATACGGACTGGCCATCCTTAATAGATCGCCCCCTCTTAAATTTTGGTTCAATGCTTCCTTAAATTCTAGTTTAGTGCTTCCTTTAATTCTGATTCGGTGCTTCCTTAAAATCTGAATCGATTCTTCCTTAAAATCTAGATTGGTATTCCTTAATTTGTGTCGATGTACTAACTTCGTTCCAAGTCAGCTTTTAGTGGGGTAGCTTTTGCATACGATATCTCTATTGGACCTTTTTTGGCACTGGACTCGTGCTAGCGGGATCCACATTTTGAAAGAGAGTAAATAAATAGGAGCAACTTCATATTTGAGTATTTGCGAATGGCATATGCAAGATGTGTTTAGATCGATGATTCTTTCTTCTTGATGAATGACTCCAATAACGACCAATTGGACTCCTAGAGCAGAGCAGTAGACCATGAGTCAAGATGGGAAAGTTTTCAAGAGAAGGTTAGGGAGCAGGGTTAGACAATAGATGTAATTGTCTCGGTAGTTCTTGACTAGAGAACTTTGGTAGGAGTAGGAAGATAGTTCCAATGTAGCTCTGTAGTAGAGATACATATGCAAAGGGATCATTGGTATGTAGGTTTAGGTGGGTGCGTAAAGAGCTGAGGCTTGAATGTCTATCGAGTCTTTGACCTGATGTAGGTTGTAAGCCAAATTGGAGGCTATCTATTGGAAATGCGGTTAATCGAGGGAGACTCGTGAATACCACTTATGCTCATTCTCAACTAATCGGAGGTTGACAGTCTAACGCAGTTTTTTTTCTTGTTAGATAGGGTATATTTACCGTGGAACTAAATGTATTATATATATAACGCATAGAGTGAGTGAATGTGAGGATGGATGATGTTTTCTTTGCTTGTTTAAATCTTTTATCACCTTAGGGATGTCATTAGATGTAGGTGGCATTAACACAAATATAGATAGTGTGGGTACAAACATTTAGGCATCCCAGTGCTCTGGCTTGAGTACACCCATATTATTGATTTTATTAGAGTAGTATATACCCTTATATGCTTACTCTTTGGATGTAGGAACAGGTCAGGTATGGTTTACCATATTATGTTCCATTTATTTTCTGTACTTCAAATTATATCACTCACACCATACTTTGTCTGACCATCAGTTTTATGATTTTCATCTTATTACTCTGGGTGCTCTCACAAGAGCAGACTAGAGACATGTTAAGAGTGACCCCGGGTAGCTGATCGGAGACGAGAAGGAGGCTATCCACATATTATTATACGTACTCTATCTCATTTCGTTATTCACTATAGTGAGGCTCAGTAGTATCTTTATCTCTTTTCTTTGTATAACTCTATGACATTGTGGTTTGCTATTTTGAGTGACATTGTGTATTCATTACTTTGAGTCTGTTACTCTGATTTCTAGTATTCATTTTAGTTAATTACCATCTCTCCTATTTTATATCAATATGTGTTATTATTATGTTTTATTCCGTGCATTGTGAGATATACAAGAGGTTCTATATAGTTTTAATTCTTTTCTTCCTAAATGGTCACCTTACATTGCCTAGAACATTGAAAGAGTTGGTGGTCGTTTCATTTGGTACCAGGGCCTAGGCTGCGTAGTTTAACATTGGGGATGAATTGAGTGAGTGTGTGTGTATACCTGAGCACATACTCACGAAAATATTTTGGTTAAATTATATAATATATATGGCATAAGTCGCATTGCACAAGCACTAGTCAAGCACGATTTCTTGTAAAAAGGCCAATCTTCTTTATCCCTAATTAAAGGATGAGTCAGCAGATAAGGAGCACTATAGGGAATCATAATTCGGTAGGTATGGAAGCAGCTAGTTTAGGGGCTTCTAATCCCAACTTGAAAATAATGTTCACTACCTTCATGTGGAATATTATACAGAATGCTCAAGTAGCTGCTCCTAATGCTATTGCTAGGAATGGTGCTAGGAGCGGTGCTCAATTGTAGGCGCTCGGAGCTGACTTCACAAATCTTAATAAAGACTTTGCAGCTTAGGAGGCAAACCTTTTGTGGAAATGGAGTTGGGGTGGAGGTCCAGGATTGGATCAATACTTACAAGCGAATCTTTGTTGATCTTAATCTAGAAGATGTTGTGAAGTGGAAGTTAGCCTCGCGTCAACTCTAAGGACGAGCAATGAACTGATGGAATGTAGTGAAGGGTTCTATAACAGAGGATGGATTCAGTTAGGATAATTCTAAGACTCATTTTATGGGGAAGTTTATTCTGGCCGCCCATAAGTCGGCTTTGTTTAGGAAGTTTCTAGAGTTAAGACAAGGGTACATGACTGTCTTCGAATATGTGGCTGAGTTTGAAACTTTGTCTAATTATGAGATGTCTCTCATGGACACTGTACCGAAGAAGAATAAGGAGTATATTCTTGGCTTAGATGATCGTTAGGGAGAGAATCTCTTGAATCATGTTGAGGAGACTTTTGAGTCAATAGCTGGGAAGGCACTAAGGCATAAGATTAGCTACTCTAAATCTAAGATTGTAGTTGATGTTGCTCCTAAGGAAGAGCCAAAGCTGTAGGCAAGCAGGGAAGGCAACAGGAAACAAAGCAATAAGAGGAAGCCATCTCAAAGTAAGGTAAGACAAAAGAAGAAGGCCATTATAACAATTAGTGTCCTGGTGGCGAGTGGAAGTGTTATCTTTATCACAAAACTGGACATCTCAAGAAGGATTGTCCTAAGGCACCTAAGCAGGGTTACAAGAGCATATGCTATCAATGTTGTTTCTAGTTCGTGGAATGCCGCTCGATGAAGGAAAAGGGAAAGAGCGTTGTCTTCAAAGGTATGCTTTCCATTTTCAATGTTCCAATTTGTGTTCTGTTTGATACAACGACTTCCTGTTCCTTTATACCAAGAGACTTGGTAGATAAATTAGGATTGGAGTCCGAAATCATTGACATACCTTTAGTAGTAACGAACCCCATCGGTAGTCCCGCCAATCTCAACATGGCTTGTCATAATCTGGTTTTATCAAGTCATGGATGCTCTTTAATTATTGATTGCTTTGTTTTGGGGTTTTACTATTATACTTGGGATGGACTGACTGAGTAGGTATGGAGTAGTAGTAGCTTGTGAAAGGATGTTAGTAACGATAGGAACAAAGGATGAGCAAAGAGTAGGGTAGGCTGCTTACCATTTGAGGAGGTAATAGCCAGTTATTTATAGTCTCTTGAGGTTCCAAATGATGACTTTTCAACAATACCAGTCGCCAGGGAGTATCGGGAGGTGTTCGATGAAATGACCGAACTCCCATCTAATAAAGAGATCGAATTCCATATTGACCTGATAAAGGATGCCATACTGATAATGATGCCTTTGAGGAGCACGACACCTAGAGGGCATAGTGAGCTTGAGCTTCAAATGAATAATCTTCTAAAGAAAGGCTTCATTCACAGGAGTATATCCGCATAGGACGCACCAATAGTATTCGCAATGAAGGTGGATGGTTCCTTAAATTGTGTGTTGACTACCATGAGCTAAATAAGGTAATAAGGGAAAATAAGTATCCTTTACCGCATAAAGATGAATTGTTTGATCAGTTTTATGTTGCAAATGTGTTTTCCCAGATAGATCTTACTACTTGATTTCAGTAGCTTAGAGTGGTTGGAGAGAGTGTGCCAATAACGGCGTTTCGAACGCCATCAGGATTTCATGAGTGGTTGGTTATGCCATTCGGGCTAACCAATTCACCTTCCTAATTTGTGGATCTTATAAACTATGTCTTCAGAGGATTCGAGTAAGTTTTTGCTTGTGTTTGTTGATGATATTTTGGTTTATTCTCAGTTGGAGAAGGAACACAAGACACATTTGAGTATTGTCCTTGAGGTGTTAAAGGAACACTAGTTAAAGGAAAAGTTTCCAAATGGCACCATTGGAAAAGCGAAGTGAGATTCTTGGGTCATATTGTTTCGCAACTAGGTATCGTCGTAGATCCTATGTAGGTCGCGACTATACAACATTGGACAACATCCAAGGACGCAACAGATGTGAGGGGTTTCTTAGGATTAGTAGGATACTATCGGAAGTTCATCCAAGACTTCTCTAAGATAGCAGCGCCGTTGACCAACTTTACTAAGAAGGATCAAGCTTTTACTTAGGATGCCAGATGTGATCATGCATTTGTGAGCTTGAACGAAAGGTTGACAAGTGCACCAGGGTTGGTTATTATAAGTGGGCACGAGGAGACGACATTATACATGGATGCTTGTGGTACCGGATTAGGAGCGGTACTGATGCAGAATGAAAGGTTGTACCTTATGCTAGTAGACAGTTAAAACCTCATGAGAAGCGGTATCCTACCTATGACATCGAATTAGCAACAATTGTGTTTGTGCTTAAGATATGGAGGAACTATTTTCTGGAAGAGAGATGAGTTGTTTACCATCATAAGGCGTTAAAGTGTCTCTTTTCACAAAAGGATTTTAACCTTCGCTAGCAGAGGTGGTTAGAGTTTTTAGCTCCCTATGACTTTGGAATAGTGCATACACCATGGAAAGGTAATGCAGTCACTGATGCTTTGAGCATGTTCGTTAAATGGAAGTAGGGGGAATATATTATAAGTTATGATTTCCAACCAGGATGAGAGTTTGAGCCAGAGATGTTGGCAAATTTGACTATTAGACCTACTTTGATCAAGAGGGTTGGAGATAGTAAATGCGTGATCCTAAGTTAGTTGACATCTTCACCGAAGTCGAGTTTGGGATTGGGTTAGAGGATATAAAGCAGTACATATTTGACCGAAGTAGCTGGCTCCACAAGAAGGGAATGTTGGTTGTCTGAGTAGTAGATGGTTTTAGAGATGTAGTGCTTCGACAGTGTCATTAGTCAAGATTAACTATACATCCCGGCGGTAACAAGATGTGAAAAAGGATGTTGGATTATTCAACTCTATTTGCATAAACTATCTCTTGATTAGGCAAAGCAATAGAAGCCTCGTGATTTGATGCAACCACTAGAAGTTCCCAAGTGGAAGTGGGAACAGGTGTCGATGGAATTCATTGATGGACTACCTAGAACTCGATTAGGGTACAATAGCATTTTTTTCATAGTTGATTGGTTGATCAAGAGCACTAGATTTATACCAGTTAAGTCAAGTAGAAAAGCGGCCAAGCTAGCTAATATGAATGTGAAATGGGTAATGCGAGTCTGTGGTATACCAAATAGCATTATGAGTGGCTGAGACCCGTTATTTACCAATAGGTTTAAGGAGCTTACAAGAGGCACTAGGGACTAAGCTACGCCTTAGTATGACATAACACCCTTAAACCGATGGTAGATCGAGAGAGTGAATCACTTCCTAGAAGATTTTCTCCGTGCCCACGTAATATACTTTAGGGGCTAGCAGGACAATCATTTGCATCTTGTAGAATTTGCATACAACAAAAGGTATCAACCGAGCACTGATATAGCACCATTCAAGGCATTGTATGGACGACCATGGAACACTCCTTCATGTTGGTGGGAAGCGGGAGAAAAACTAATACTTGGGGCAGAGATAGTGAAGGAGACCACAAAGAAGATTGAGCTTATTGGCAGCAGATGAAGACCGCCCCAGACAGACATAAAAACTATGCCGATAAGAGGCGTAGATTTATGGAATTCTCTATTGGTGATGCGGTGTTAGTCAAAATTTCTCTTTTAAGAAGTTTTATTCGATTCAGTAGAAAAGCTAGCACTAAGATTTGTGGATCCTTTTCCGATCTTAGAGAGGATTGGGAACCTTACTTGCATAATAGACTTACCTTAGAAAACAAAAGGAGTGCACAATGTATTCCATGTTTTTTAATTGCTGGAATTTGTGCACGACCTTAATACAACCATTACACCAGATCAGTTTGATGACATCGATATTGAAACAGAAGCTTCAAGGCCACGTAGATCAATTCTATTGTTGGACATGATACGAAATAGTTAAGCAGGAAAGTGGTGAAGTTAGTTAAGGTTCATTGGAGCAAAAGTTTAAACAAATACACTTGGGAGACTGGGGAGCGCATGAGGAAGTTATATCCACAGCTATTTACTTAGTAAAATTTATTCTTATGTTTTACCTTTCGTAAGAGATGTCATTAATGTACCCTAGTATAGTTTTTGCATTCTAGATTAGGATTACTCTGTTCATTTCCTTTTTGGTTGCTATCGATGCATGTTTGACTTTTTATGATTATGTATGGTTGTTAGTCATGCAAGATGACACTTTTAACTCATTTATGGAATTTCGGGGGCAAAATTCTTAAAGGGGAGAAAATGTAACGACCTGTGGTTTTGCGTGTTTTAACACATAAATATGAAATATTACTTTTATACAGGGTTATATGATTCTATAATTTTGTGAAATGATTATTAAGGACATTTCTCATTTTTCGGATTTTTCTCAAATTTTTCTATGACCATTTTACCCTAGATGAAATCTTAACTTTTGATTGGAGTGAAATTTAAATTCGAACCCACTTCCATTTGATCAAGATGATGGTTTCCCTTTCTGTAGATTGCTTATATATCAAAAACAGATCAACGGTTTGAGATGTATGGCTATTTGATGAATTTTTAAGATATAAGCAACTCATTTCCAGCCATCTGGTTCATTTTGGTGGGATCAGTGTGGATTGGGCATAGGGTGATAAAGGGATGGAATGTGTTACTGTAACACATTTCCATCATTTCATTTCACTCTCCTTCTTCCCTAGAGCTTCTACCTCAATTATAACAAAATTTTCTTCACCCAAAACCTAAAACCTCCACAAAAACTTAAATCTAAGTATATAAGTTAATAGATCTTGACTACAGAAATATATATGTGACTACTAGGAGGGGAGATCTATTCAGATTTAGTAGTTCTTTTCAAATATGAGATTTCATAGACACAATTGAGTGATTTAATCATATTTACATAATTCTAAATTTTCTATTCTTAAAATAATTCTAATAAGGTTAGATGTGTTAGAAATCTTATAATTTTTTGTTAATACTATGAATTTGAAAGTTTTGGAATAGGTGACAACATTTTCTAGTGAAACCACTTGTTGATTTGTGCAAGTGTATGATTTTTTATTTCTAGACTCTATAGAATATATAGTTGAAGTAATTATTGTTATTGCATGTTACTGTATGTATTTAGATGATTTCTGTACTTGGTTTGTTATTTCTTGAATTGTAGAAAATGCCTACGAATGGTGAGCTAGAACTAGGATTTTGCGAAAAGGTCCATAAATCTAAATTGTTTAGATTACACCAAATGGAAGGATATGAGTTGGAAGGTTTCCAGAGGTTGTGTGAGAAATTTGGAATTGATTATAATTCGTACGTCGGAGTTATGGTCGAATGGGTTCGTATCAGCCAAAATTCAAAATTACCCAAAATTGGATGAATTTTTAGTGGGAGCTAGAGATTGACCTAAGGAGCCTATATTTCAAATTTTAAGTTGATTGGATCAAAATTAAAGGAAATATGAAGAAAAGAAATCTAGATTGGCATTCCTAAAATTTGGTTTGGTACTTTCTTAAATTCCAGTTTGGTGCTACCTTAAAATCTGGATCGATATTCCTTAAATTTAGGTTGGTATACTATCTTAGTTCCAAGCCAACTTCAACTAGGCGTAACTTTTGCATACGATGTCCTTGTTAGATGCCTTTTTGCATTGGACTCATGGTGGCGAGCTATACATTTTAGAAGACAGTTAATTTGAATAGGGGCAACTGTAATAGCCCGCAAATCCGTACTATCTAAGTTAACTGAATACACCAGACATCCAACCCAAATTGCATAAAAATACGAATCACTATGAAATAAAGAAGAAAAAGATAGAAGAAGAATAAAAATATAATAACATAGAATCTCACATCGCAGCGGAATAAAATATAGTATGTATCACAGCTTTTGAAATACAAAATTTTAACTGTATACATATATCATTATCAGAGTGCAACAAAGCGGAACAAACTCTATATAACTAACACTGAAGCCTCCTGCTCCAAGCTACTCCAAGGGTATCTGTAAATACCTAAACTACTTGAATTCCCATACAAATTTGGGCACCCAAGAGTTTAGGGTAAAACAAAATAAACTCTAGGTCAGTCATGGGACTGGTGTGAGTAAACTCCAACCACTTGGTTTAACTTTCAAAAAAACCCTTTTCAAAAGAAAAGATAACCGTAAGACCGATCAATTCTGATATTATAATGGTGTCTAAATCAAATAAATAACAATCTAGTAGAAACGCTTTCATCTCACATTTCACATACATAATATACAATCAAAAACCACGAGCACTTATTGGGTAATGGATTTCCAACTATGACAAGGTATGGAACCACCTTTCGATAGTGTATCACTAGAGAGGAATACACCGGGTTCAACAAGAACATCTTGTAACCCGACTACACATAACTGCCACTTATTTCGCTTGAATGTATAGAATGTATATCACCAACTGTTGGGATCAGTAACCATTTCCTGAAAGGGACAACATTGAATAGTAAAGCAGGAAATAATTTTTCTCTACATAGGTAATTATACACCCTGATTGGGAGCTACCCACTTAGCCATGTTGCCAACCCGATTTTTGTCATTTCCCAGTTGTTAAGGCTTAAGGCTACGATTACTTGTTTTTCATTGGTAGCACAACCATTTTGAATGCCACATTGTCAGTTCCGTTAACCATTAATTTATTCACACAAATATAATCTGGATATTATGCTAAGAGAATAAATTCTCCACCACCATATATATTTATACAGACCAACATACGCGATCATTGGAAATACTTTGTTAGACATTCATCCATATAACTTCGTCCTGGGACTGAAAAAAATTGAAGGCACAAATTCCATTAATCCATCTTAGGCAATTTCTACCTATAGAAAAAACCCTTGCACTTTACTTCGTCTTCGATTATCATTAATCCATCTTAGGCAATTTCTACCAATAGAAAAAACCCTTGCACTTTACTTCGTCTTCGATTATCTTCATGTAATCTGATTCGCAACGCTACTGCCATTATAGAGTGGTTCTCGGATAATAATCCAACTGGTCTGTCCATATTGACAACGATATTGGTCAATACTTCGATAGTCGGTTATTTAACTATCGAAGAAAAACAATTATTTCATCCAAAGCATCAAACAATCACTGGATCCCTTAATTAATATTTCATTAATTAAATCACTTCTCCATTTCCTTATCAATATTTGTTAACCCAATATTTTGAACAATCATCTTGGCCTCTTACGCTATTTAGCAAAATATTTTCATATATCACCTTCTTTTATTTTATATACTTAGAAAATATTTTCTATTTATAATTTGGAAACATTCCAATTACTTATCTATTTCACGACTATCCATTTTTAGACTTAGGGAATATTTTCTATTTATATTTCCAAAATGTCACTTGCCTGGGTTAAAACGAATGTTCTGTAACACATCGTTACAACAACACAAAATAGTACATTCAACTAAATCTCTTTAAACATTGATCTTCGAGATTGAATCTTTCTATCAATCAAGTTGGTGTATAACTACCTCTCAGACCTTGACTGAATAACATTCTTAACTTCAAGCCAGACAAGAACACTTACCTCGAATAATCAACACCACAAAACCAATTACACATTTTTAAAACGTGTATACGTTTCTCTTTCTATCTTTACCCGATTTAATTATATAAATTTCCTTTTTGTTTATAATATTCTATTTTAAGTTCGCTTCCTTATTGAATTCTGTATATATTGATACATCGATTTCTAATTATTATATTTCTTAACAATATTCTGACTTCTTAAATTTTCGGAAAATTTCGCCAGCACCTCCTTTATATCGATCAATAGCTCAAACCTCAACTCGCCTCTCTAGGCCCTTTCCATTCAAAAAGAAAATCAAAAAGCCAAGTGGCTTGCCGATTCGGTGCATAAATACTCATATAGAATTTAAACATGTACCTTTTTGTCGGGCACTCTAAATGTTAGCTTCATTCCATACCTGTTCTACACATAAATTTATTCTGACTCAATCAAATCTTTTTAACTTGATTCGCTAATGTATTCTTTAAGCTCTTTTGCCTATTTCAATTTATTTGAAAATATCACGTTCATATACAATTTTAATTTGCTTATAAACTAATTGAATCCCATTTTCTATTCAGGTTTTACATTGGATTTCAAATATGACTTCACAAATCTAATTCACTTAACCAAAGACCAATTTCAATTTCAATTCGAATTTTCGTTAACTAATCTTTCTTCAAATTAGTTAAATCTATTCAATAATTAAAAATGTAATTTTTGTTTCAAAAATCATTTTATTAACACAACTTGTGTTCGTATTTATTTTACAACTCAAATCTGAATTTTTCTAATGGAAATTCAAAATTTACTTGCTTAAAATCCTTTTAATAATTTAAATAAATCGTTATGTTTTAATAACGGTTATGGCGTTGTTTTTCTGGAAATTTGATTTTGGCATAACTCAAGATCTATAAGGCGAAATCCAGATTTTTCGCCTCCATAAAAAATATTATCCAGTCAGTCCTAACGATTCTTGTTTCAAAGAATTCCGACTTAAATTGAGTTCTATATACTCAATTGAAGTTTGAAATGTCAATTTATGAACTACAGCGCTGCGGCGAGTTCATTTTAATTATATTTAAATACAAATGTTTAAACTTTGTTTAAAAATAAATTTCAACTCCAATCTAATATATTTTAATATATATTAAACTAATTTTCCTAATTCAACTTAATATTTCTGATTTTCCTAAATTATTCATTATTCCATTACTTGGTTACAAATTTATTTATAACTCCATATTCGATACTAAATTCCAATTCCTTTATAAATAAAATTATTTATAAAATTGGATATAATCGAATTCTAATTATAAGTCCTTAGATTTATCTCAATTCAGAGTATATTCTGAATTCCAAAATATAGGCAATCATTTTTTATTTCAACACGTTTTTCCAATTCACTTTTAAATTCATGCTCGAATTTAAAATTCCAAACTGTCCAACGATAATTATCTTACTTAATTTATAAACACTTTTATATATTTAACTTCCTTGTTTTATAATCTAAAACAAGTTTCATTTCAAAAATCTGTTCGAAACTCAATTCATTTTATATTCCAAATTTCGGAATAAAAACCGTCGTTCCCTTTTCAAAATGATTCCAAATTTTTATTTTTAAATTCATAGTTGAATTTAAAATTTAAAATTATCTTTTGATAATTAGTTCGCTACAATTATAACATTGTTTATAAATTTACTTGTTTATATATTAAAACAAGTTCCATTTCAAAATCTATTTAAAACCAAAATCTTATTTTGGAATATTCTATTTATTATAACTTATCCATATATAACATAGTATCTATTTTCATATTTAAATTTAACTTTTGTTTATTACAATCCTAATATTTTTTCTGGACATATTTTATTTTAATAAATTCGAACTAATCGAATTCAAATCATAAATCCATACAGATTTATTTTAGCTCAATTTACATTCTAAACATCAGTATAAACTTCATCGTTTACTTCTTTAAAATGATTGCAAATTTCCATTTTTAAATTCACATTTGAATTTAAATATTCAAATTATCCAGTGATAATTATTTCATTTCCTTTATAAACACCGTTTATAAATTCACCTTAATTTCTGCATTATTTAATTTATAAACACAGTTTATAAATTCCCTAATTGTTTTTATTATTCAAACAAGTTGATATTTCTTAGCCCATTCGAAATTCAAAATCTATTTTTAGAAAAATAGTTTTTCCCATTTAAATCCCAAATTCCCTTTTCACATATTTTTATAAATCAACATTTAGGCCTTATGATATTTAAACATCCAAAACACCCAATTATCAATCATAGGTTTTCTAACACATCGTATATGATAATATATATGAAAACAAACAATAATTAATTTTGAGGAATCCGGTTGGGTCCCTCCAACCTATTTTCCTGCATCCACAAATGTTAGCCAGCATAAATAATACCCATCCTATTTCGAGGTAGGATATTGCGGTATAGAAGGTTATCCACTATCATATTATGGAGTGCATAAGGTCATCCACTAATGATACCCGGGCATCTGCTAATGGTACTGTGGGAAATATCCAACCACCAATATATATATATATATATATATATATATATATATATATATCCGCAACCACCAAGCCTAAATAAGTAATATATGTATATAATAGCCATAAATGCACATCCAAACAACCAACAATTTATTTTAATGATAAAAATAAATTTAAAATAAATTCTGATTACTCACCATGGTATTCCTTTGCTAAATATCCAATTTAATTCCAACTCGTCTCAGCCACAAATCATCTCGAATTGTCTTGAATGTATTTATTCCTATGATATTTTATTTTATCTGACGATTAAATGATTATTAATTAAAAATTAAATGCAATCATAAATAAATTATTTATTCTGTGTATTTTTAAAAATTCTAGTAAAAAGTAAGGCTTAATATTACATTCCTTAATTAACATGACTTTATAAATATATATATATATATATATATATGTATGTATGTATGTATTTATGCATCTATAAACTTAATACCATTTTAATGAATCATTACTCGTTAAAATAAAAAATTAAATAACTAAATTTACCTTAATTACCAGTAAATCCCCTTCTCCCCCAAATCAAATTCCAATTCATGTTGCTCCTCCTCACAAACCAATTTCTATACCTCTTCTTTTCTCCCTGCCGTTGAATGCATCCAGTAGAGAGGAATTCGCCATTCCTGATCTTCTCGCAAATACACAAATCCGCGACAACTGCTCGACCCAAAAGCAATGCCATGCAAACTCTCTCCTGTCACCGCTACAACCTAAAACCCAAAGTCGCACTTCTCATTTTATCGCGAGCTTTAGATGGCATCGTGAGCTTCACTTCCAATCAACAACCTTGAATTCGTACGCCAGTGACTCCCCTTCCATTGTCGATCCCAAGAGACCATCATGATTTATCAATATCGCATAATAGTCGCAAAATACTTATGATGATTTCAAGCTCTAATCTCCCTTAAACTTCACAGCGCAACACTTTTTGAAACATAATACTCCTTGCCCAAGCTCGATCTTAGAAGCTCGAAATCGATAATCGAGACTCGCGGTTACGAACTCGAAATCAAGTTCGATTTTGATTTCCCTCTTTCAAATTTTCGAATGAGTTAGTTGCTGAAGTGCGACCATTTTTGCGAAGCTTGATTTTGGTTTTTCGTTTAACTTAGAAGAAAAGAATTGAAACAGGGATTAAGCTGTTGCGTGGATTTAGAAAAGAAATTACTGATGTCTTGGAATTCCATTTATAGAAGAGCGAGGGAACCAATGTATGAAACCATTACATCAGTGTTTTAGTTATTTATGAAGTTGGGAAACATACAATACTTGAATTGAAGGAAGAGGACAACTAGATAGGGTAGATTGCGTTGTAAAGGAGTTTAGCCTATACATTAGCTTAAGGTAGAAGAAATATATATATATATATATATATATATATATATATATATATATATTAGTCGATTTGAACCGATATCCATTAATTTAAATTATCATGTTGATTTCAAACTCCTATTTGAGCATAACAACAGGCATTCCTAGGGTTAAACTGCTATTCTGAACACATTGGGACAGGTTTCACATCCTCATTCAATCAAATGGAGAAGATATTAATTTAAATCTATATAAATTAAACTCAAAACAATCAGTTCCTTGATAATAAATTATTATTATTATTATATTATCGTTTTTATTCAAATAGAATTTCTATTAATTATTCAAATCATTTTGACTCTGTTTTGAATTCGAATTGAATTATTTCAGATTCTCTTATTACGATAATTATAAATATTCGAAATAAATCGTATTTCGATTATTAAATCGATAACTCAATATAAAGATCAATTTATATTATCAACTCAATATTTAAAACCGTATTAAATATTTCAAATTAATCGTCCGAAAACCTTGGTCGTTACAGCAACTTCAGATTTAAGCATTTTGGTATGGCATACGCGAGATGGTTAAGAACGACAATCCTTTCTTCTTGAAGAACGAATCCAATAACGACCAGTAGAACTTCTTGAGCAGAGCAATAGACCATAAGTCAAGATGGGAAAGTTGTCATGAGAAGGTTAGGGAGAAGAGTTGAACGACATATGTAATTGTCCAGGTTGTCCCCGACTAGAGAATTTTAGTTGGAGTAGGAAGACAGTTCCAAAGTAGCTCTATAATGGAGATACGTATGCAAAAGGATCAAGGCTATGTAGATTAAGGTGGGTACTTAAACAGCTAAGGTTTGATTGTCTATCGTGTCTTCGACCTGATGTAGGTTGTAAGCTAATTTGGAGGTTGTCTATTGGATAGGTGGTTAATCCAGAGGGACCTGTGAATACCACTTATGCTCATTCTCAACGAGGCAGAGGTTGTCAGTCTGAGGTAGACCGTTTCTGCTCAAATAGGGTACAGTTACCATGGAACTAAACACATTATATACCCAACACATAGAGTGGGTGAATGTGAGGATGGATGATGTTTGCCATACTTTTTAAATCATTTATCACCTTAGGGTGTCATTAGACGTAGGTGGCATTAACACAGATATAGGAAGTGCTGATGCAGACATTTAGACACCCTAATGCACAAACGAAGAGTACACATATATTATTGATTTTATTTGAGTAGTATATACTCCTATGTGTTAACTCTTTGTATGCCAGAACATGTCAGGTATGGTTTACCATAGTGTTTGTTCCATTTATTTTTTGTACTTTAGATTTTATCGCTCACACTAGAATTTATCTGACCTGGAGTTTTATGGTTGTAACACCCCGTGTATCTTATAACAGTGAAATTCACAAATTAAAGTATAATAAATTTCAAATCAAAGTATTAAGGGAAACGGGATATGCCATTGCGTTCGTCTCGGAAAAATACGCGAAATAGAGTCCAAGTTTTCGAAAAACGGAGCCCGTATGACCAAATTATGGCCCGATGAAGTTTCAGAAAATTCAAAGTTCGAAAACAGATTTGAATCTTAGCCCAATCAGAGTAGGCGGGAAAATTCCCGCCCAAACCCACTTGGTCGACCTGCTAGGCCAGGTCGACCTGGGAGTCGACCTAGGTGTCGACCTGCCCAGGCAGGTCGACTCTAGAGTCGACCTGGGGGTCGACTGGGGAGTCGACCTGGCCCCTGAGCCAGGTCGAACCCAGCCCACCCTGGCTGGCCTAGTCTGTGTTTGGTCGATTTTCTGAGCCTTGCCTTATCACTAGGGCTAGGTGTCAGCTCCTGGTTGGTCTCTCCTTTGACGAACGGCTATTATTGAACCAAGCTTCATCGACGGTCTAAATCAACTCACAAACTCTATAAAAAGAACCTAAGACTAACCCTAATTCACTTAAACTAAAATGGAGATGAGACCGTCATGCTGCTAAGGAGAGACTGAGGATAGCCGTCAGAAATAGAGAGACAATTAGGAGATAAATCAAAAGCTTAAAGCAACGTCAAATCAATCAAAACAATGCCTACAACAAAGGATAGCATCTCCAAATTCAGAATTCAGATTCCTGAATTGAAGATTCGTCATACATTGTAAGTAGAGTGCTATTCCGATGTGAATTAAATAATTGTGTTGATTTGTGTAAAGTAAGAAATGGAATTGTGGCGATAATAATCTATTATTTGTATGTTGCTTTGATGCTAAACGATTTGGGAATATTATGGTATACGATTGGATATTTGCAAGTACGCGATTTGCGTTGGAAGTTAACAACGAAATGGAATTGTGGCGATAATAACCTATATTTGTATGTTATTTTGATTCTAAACGATTTGGCAATGCTATGGTGTACGATTGGATTCATACAAGTATATGGTTTATGTTGACAACCACATGTTGTGGAATTTTAATTGGGATTCATGCAAGCATATGATTCATATTGAAAACTACATGTTTGTGGTAGTTATTTACAACACCCATTTGATAATTGCAAGTATATGATTCATGTTGAAAATAACAACTATATGTCATAATAGTTTATTCGAAATTCATGCAAGTATATGATTTATTGTTATGCCAACATGATATATAATTCTACGGTCATCTTTAGTGTAATTTGATCCACGTAAGTATTATGATTCATATGAAGGTTATGTTGGAATTGGCATCATAGTTCAAGTATAAAAACCATGATTTTGTGATAGTGACAAAAGCAAGCGTCTTTGTAAGCTTGTATTAATTTTATGAACATGACTAAACTATGTTTGTTATTATGCCTAGTTGAAAACATGTTTTTAGGCTTATGTTGTTATCATAATCATATGATAATATATTTGACACATAAGTTACATTAGAATTACACTAGAATTACTTACAAGTTACATAGATAAGATAAAAACCATGATTATACGAATAGTAGGATTCATGTTCAATTATGTTTATGCCATGACTATATGAATAGAAGGACTCATGTTCAATTATAATTATGCCATAATTATGATTAGAATGGTTCATGTTTAAGTACTATTTATGCCATGACTACATGAATAGAATGATTCATGTTTTGTTTATACCTTGATTATGTGAATATAATGATTTATGTTTAAGTATTGCTTATATTATATGTTGTTACAATTGCAAGTTCACATGTGCCTACCTTATGTTAATTGAATCGTTATGTTGCAAGTTCATGCGTTCACACTCCCCTTTTTATGTTACCTTGTAAACACCATGTTATAAGCCTCCCCTTTTCATATGGCTAAATTGGGTTTAAGTGTTAAACCCAACACACCTTACATTGGAGCGAACGTATAAAACGGGGGTAATGACGTTTGGGCTAAAATATAGAACATATGTGTTGGCATGTTTGACGCATGCCAACAACCTTGAAAAACAATTAAGTGGCATAAATAAATCTTAATCAATAAAGATGAATTTGAATAATGGGCCGCAAATATTTACATATAAAAAGAAAAGAGACAAAATATGTAAATGTAGAAAATACGATGTGTTTAACCCGAGGTTGGATTGAGTTGTGATATAAACCTGCCCGGAACCGCCCGGCTGTCCAGTAGTCACAACAATACCTATCCAATGTGGATGGGTAAACACAGAGCCCAATAAGGACCCGAGGTTAGACTGAGTTGTGGCGTAAGACTGCCCGGACCCAACCGGCAACAGGCAGCCACAACAATACATGTCTAATGTGAGAGGTCAAGGCTTTAATAAGACAATTAAGGCTGAGTCAGGATTGATAGGATTAAGTGAATTAAGACTTAATCAAAATAGAACATGCTAAACTAAACAGACTGATTAGGGGTTAGGTTTATAAGACACTTAACCAACTTAGCATGTTGGCTAGAAATAGAAAACCTAGTAGCGGGGGACCCTTTTCAGCAGTAACCCTACAAGGTATCTTGATACCCTGAAACTAGGCAGGGTGGGGCACGATTACTGGGCTGACTGTAAGCGGTCAAATCGACGGCAGTGGTGCAGCAGTGTAGGTTCTAACGGGGTGCGGGCGTGCACACACTCCGACGCAGAAAAATAAGGCACTGGGCACCAGTAGCATACCGGTGCATTCTAGGATTGTGTCAGGCCGGCACCATGGGACTTGATACACCCCATGGTGGGACCAGCATAGGTATCTACAACATCGGGGGCCGTAAGACACTTGTAACTACGCGAGTAGGAGCCGATCATCATAAAATGGATCACTTCACCCTGATTATGGGGTGCCTGTTGGGAACTAGTTTATTTGGGTACAGAGATTAATATGGGGACGATAGTATATTCGGCCCTAGACAACTTAACTTAGTTTATGGTGCTTTCCCATTTCTAGTTTATGCTTATCATACCCAGTTCTTTATTCATAGTCTGAATAGTTCTAGACTTACTCAGGCTTTATGTCTGACTCTACTTTTCTTTCGTCTTCCTTTCTTCCGTTCCCCCCCAAGGTCCACAGGGAGGGAATACCGTAGCTTGACCAGCCTTCATATCCAGCTTGAAGAGAAAGAATGTATTGCTTGGATCTTTTCGTTTTGGACTATGGCTTTGGACAGCAATTATGGGACTTTTGCAGTTTATTTATGTTTTCTTTATGCTTCTTTAAATAATGTAATCAAGACAGTTATGAAGATGTTATGTTTTTGGGAGTATTGTAAGACAATTATGGTATGGTTGGTGTAACACGTATTTTAATGAAATAAAAGTTGTTTGTAGTGCCCCGAAAATCCAGTCCAATTTGAGCTGACTAAATAACACAAGTCCAACCCCAAATTGCACTAGAAATTCAAGAAACTAATAGAAAGAAGATAGAGGGCGAGGATAGATAAGATAGAAACTTAGAATAGAAGAAGAAGAAGACAACAACAACAACAGAGTAACACGAATCTCACAGCGGAACGAATAAAATATAACATAACTTTTGAAATACAAAGTTATAACTGTTTATACATACCATTTTCAGAGTACAACATATAACATCACAGCGGAATAAATAATAGCTATCGACTGCTGAAGCCTCCTGCTCCAAGCTCTCCAAGTGCATCTGTAAATCCCGACTACTTGACTGCCCGTACAAATTTAGGCACTCAAGAGTTTAGGGAAGACAAAACAAATAAACTCTGGGTCAGTCATGTGACTGGTGTGAGTAAACTCAAATCATTTAAACAGGTATATGATATCTCATAAGACCACGCCGTGAATACGGAACGGGTTTTTCCCTTATGAGAATCCAAACATCTTTGAAAAGCAATATCATTCTGATATTATGATAATGTCTAAAAACAAATAGATATCAGTCTAGTAGAAACGCTTGCATCTCACGTTCTACATATATAGTATACAATCAAAACCGCAGGTGCGTATTGGATGATTGGGTTTCCAACTATGACAAGGTATGGAACCACCTTCCGATCAGTGTACTCTAGGAACGATACACTGGAGTTCAACAAGAACATCTTGCAACTCAGCCACACATGACCGACCACTCATTTCGCTTGAGTGTATCGAATGTACATCACCAACGGTCGGGATCAGCAACCGTTTCCCGTATATATATGGGACAGCATTGATAGATTAAAGAAGCAAATGAATATTCTCTAGATAGGTGATTATACACCCTACTTCGGTGCAACCGACTTAGCCATGCTGCCTGCCCGATTTCTGTCATTTACCAGATGTGAGGCTAGAAGCTATGCTTACTTTCCATTCATTGATAACACGATCACTTTGAATGCCACATTATCAGATCCGTTAATCATTAGTTGGATCTGCACAAATAGATTCTGGATATTATGCGAAGGGAGTAAATCCGTTGGCCACCATATATATTTGTACAGTCCAACTCTTTCGATCATTGGAACTATTCTTTCAGACATTCGTCCATATACGTTCGTTCTGGGACTGAACGAAACCGAAGGCACTATTCTGTAAACAGGACAACCCTTGCACTTTACTCCGTCTTCAATTTCTTCATCGTATTTGATCACAACGCTAATGTCGATACGGAGTGGTTCTTCGGATAATAATCCAACCGGTCTCTCCATATTAACAACGTAAAATGGTCAAAACTTCGATAGTCTGTGATTTAACTATCAAATGAAAATATGTCGGTGTACAAACAACGATCTTAATTCCAAATGGAATTATCGATCCAATCATCAATCATATATATATATATATTCATATTTCCTTATTTTCTAAAACTAGAAAATATACGTTTTCAACATTGGAAAACATTTCCAATCCTCATTTACGCATCACTATCATTCCACAACTATTAGTCCCTAACTGTAAACTAGTAAGAGAACAATTCTCTAAGTATAAACCCCGAAGGCTGAAACCAACATCAGATCAACACTCAGAAAACTATTCAACTTACTAATCTCTAGTCAGTTTCTAATTTTTGTTTAACTTCACTTCTTAATTTCTATATTCGATTAACCCCTTTTGATAAACTACGTTTGATTAACTCCTTTTGATAAACTACGTTTTCCGTTACAACTATTTCCCTTTTTTAACGTTTACTTACCGTTACAAATATTTCCTATTTACAACTTCTATTTACCGTTACAAATATTTCCTATTTACAACTTCTATTTACCATTACAAATATTTCCTATTTACAACTTCTATTTACCGTTACAAATATTTCCTATTTACAACTTCTATTTACCGTTACAAATATTTCCTATTTACAACGGTTTATTTATCTTCTAAATAAACAATCCTTATTCCTATTTATTTTCTAAATAAATATTCTCCTTTTCAATTCTATTTATTTTCTAAATAAATACCCCTTTTATAAAACTCTATTTTTTTTATAAATACTTCCTTTTATAAAACCGTGTTCGTTTTATAAATAATTTCCTTTTTGTAAAATCCTGTGATTTTATAAAATCCCTTTATTTCAATATTGTTGAAATATTCCTTTTTACAACTCAGGGTTTCTTATGATATTTAAAATATCAAACAACGATGATCAATATCGTTCTAACATCCATAATCAATAACAGATTATAAATCACAACATATATCACAATATATGAAAACAGTAAAATAATTGTTGAGGAACCCAGTCAGATTCCTCCAACCTGTCTCCCTGCATCACAGATGTTAAACAATATAGATAACATCACTTTCAGTTCTATATGATATATTCTGTTAAACAGAATCAATATAGAAAATTTAACTAACTGACTAGCAGTTCAATTAAACAGTCAACATACAGTCAAACAACCAATATCTAACAGTTCTAAAAATACAACATGAAATTATAAAATGTTCAGAGTTAGTGAGATTTACTCACATTGGACGATCATCGTTAATAACGATAACCATCGCTTGATTCAGACCGACAATTTATTTTGCTATAAATTGTAATGAGCTTTGATTCGCTCCCCGTCAGTTCAATGTTGTTGTCGTCGTCCATACTATCCCAACACGACAGACGGTTCGAGATTCTGATAATGTATGCAGAACTTATGGGTTTAACAAGTTAATGTACTATTTTAAATTAAACTATACTTATGTATATAAATTATCAGGCCTTACCAGTTAACCCCGGCCCATTTCCTTACTGTAAAGCCCACGCACCATTTTTCTACTTCTTCTTTACTCTGGTCAACATGCCCCCATATATTCTGAACCCCCTTCTAAGTCGTTCACGTTTCCCCCATTGTGAATACAGCCCATGTTGTATTCCCTTCTCTCTTTTTCTTTCTTCTTTTTCTGATGGGCTTACTAAGTCGGCCCATGCAAACTTTCTATACGCTACTACTGTAGCTACTTCTTCCACAATTGGAAGAACAAACCCTGCTCCAAACATATTTCCACTATGCTGATGTTGCTTCCATACTTCCCTCCCATGCATACGTCCAACCAACCGAACTCCGTACAACAGCCAGTGCCCACGCCTACCTCCCTGCCTCAACTTGTTTTCCGACCCCAAGCTCACACGTACCATCGTATTGACCTCCGGCGCCCTCGTTCAAAATCCGACCAAGGTCCCTTCTTCTACAAAGGCCAGCCGAGATCTGCTCTGTGAAACCCACCGTTGCCAAGACTTTTGAACTCCCTTGCTCCTCCACACTTCATCTCCTTTTTACATGCACCCCTCTACTCAGCTGCGCCTTCGGTGAATACTGCTTCGAAGAGCAGCTCGTTGCTGCCATTTCAGGTCACGTCATCTCAATTTTTTTTTTAAGAACCCACAAGAATATGCAGCTTCATGATATTTTTTTTCCTGAAGCCAACCAAAGGTGGACGGTATTCGTTCGTGTACTTATAGAGTTTAAACGTAGTAGGTAGGACTAACGTGAGATGGAGGACAGCTTGTGTGTGTTTTATTTTTGTTCACTGGTTTTGTTTGAAATGAAGTATAACGATACCCCATTGCATATTATTTTGTTCACCCAGGAACTACAAACGACTGAAGTAAAAATACCATTGCGACGAGCAATGCGTCACGATTCCAAAAATACAATAATACCGGTAGATTAAATCATATTTTGAAACCTCAAAATGTTGATTACAGGGTGCAAAATACTCCAAATAAAAAGTTACTTATTAAATTAATTAAAAATTACTATAAAATTCTAAAAATTAAATTATCGCTATTTCCCAAAAGGACCTTGTCTAAATTCAAACCCAAATCTCTAGTTATATCGAATAATCCGTTACGGTCGAAAAACGATTCTATAGCGACTATTTTAAAATTTGATTTGGACATATCTCAAAATCTACACGACAAAATCCTGATTTTTCTCTTCTACTAGAAAGACATACTCCACCAGCTCCACACGTTTCTTGTTTCACAGAAATCCGACTTAAAATGAATCCTGTACATTCAGTTGAAGTTCAAATCGCCAATTTACGAACTACAGCGCCATTTCAAGCTCTATTTCAATTATAATATAATTCCACGTTCAAACTGCTGTTTATAAAATATATTCGTTATTCAAATTCAAATCCCAAACTGAATTATACCTTATATAAAATCCAATTCACACTGTATTGTGAATTCAGCTATTTTGGCTATTTCGACATTATAATATATTATTATATTATAATTATCAATTAAATATTCAACATTATTTTAATTCCAGTTATCGATATCGCCAAACGATATTTAAATAATTAAATTAGTTAATTATTCAATGGTTAGAAATGCGGGTCATTACAATCTTCCCCACTTAAAATAATTTCGTCCTCGAAATTGCTAAGGTAGTGGACGACCCTATCTACTGGGTAAAAATATATCTGTTTACCTCTTATCTTCGGTTTCAATTGAACCAATTAATATCGACTAAAATATTAATTCATTCCGACTAGCTAAATTTTCAAAAATTCTGAAAATTTCCTACATCTTAACTTTTCGGAAAATTTCGCCATAACCTCCTTTGTACAGCCCTATCGGTAAAACTCCAACTCGCCTCTCTAGGCCTTCTCCAACCCAAAAGAAAATCAAACAGCCAAGCGGCTTGCCAATTCGGCTCATCAAAATCTCAAACTCATATGAAATATAAACTTGTACCTTTTTGTCGGGCCTACCATTATATCATTTCCATCGATTAACACCCTGCATATACCAATGTCATACTAATCTAACTTCGATTAGTTTATATCCTCAACTCAAACCATTCGCTTATACTTAAGTCGAATTTCATTTAAACTCCAATATCCAATTTCAACTCTTGGTTTATCAACTTAATTTCATTCAGATTAGTTCAATCCAGTTTTAATTTCTATAATCCAATCCAGTTTTAATTTCTATAATCCAATCCAGTTTTAATTTAACTTAGTTCAAGTTAAATTCAAATTTATTATTCACTTTCACTATTTTAACCCATTTAACTTCATAAGTTAAATTTAGATTTCAAATTTCAAATCCCTGTGTTAATTCAAATCACTTGAAATCATAATAACAATTCAAAATCCTTCGAATTCCTGAATAACTTGTTTTTGCAGAACAATTTCAAAACAAAATCTTTGGTAGTAATCCGTCACTTTAGAAACTCGAAAATGACACTGATGATGCGGCCGCACTCATCAGAATTATTTTCCAGCGATCGAAGTGAGTTCAATACTATATCACTTTTGAAAATCATTTCTAAACACTTTCATTTTGTAAACATTTCAAAATCTCCCAGGAACTTAAAATTTTCTTATTTTAATTCCAATTCTGATTTAACTTCAGATTTAATTCAACTTATTTCATATACTTTACTTATATGAATTCTGATTGGTTATTTATAACTATTTCACTTTTATAATCTTACTCGATTATAATAACAACCATCACAACCAATTATACTATGTTAATTTCAAAACATACCATGTCGGTTCATCGTGTTCAAGTGTTTATAGAACTCCTACCGATACAGTGGATCAAACTGATCGACCAGAATTTATAAGCCACTCAACCAATAAATCTCCACAATATAAAACCCCCTTATATTAACTAACAAATACGCACTCGTATATATACACTCAAACTCAGTCTAGGATATTACTAATCCCATCTCTACTGAATCACGCCACAGAGCCAAGGTATTAACTAAACCAATGCTCTGATACCAAATGTAGTGCCCCGAAAATCCAGTCCAATTTGAGCTGACTAAATAACACAAGTCCAACCCCAAATTGCACTAGAAATTCAAGAAACTAATAGAAAGAAGATAGAGGGTGAGGATAGATAAGATAGAAACTTAGAATAAAAGAAGAAGAAGACAACAACAACAGAGTAACACGAATCTCACAGCGGAACGAATAAAATATAACATAACTTTTGAAATACAAAGTTATAACTGTTTATACATACCATTTTCAGAGTACAACATATAACATCACAGCGGAATAAATAATAGCTATCGACTGCTGAAGCCTCCTGCTCCAAGCTCTCCAAGTGCATCTGTAAATCCCGACTACTTGACTGCCCGTACAAATTTAGGCACCCAAGAGTTTAGGGAAGACAAAAAAAATAAACTCTGGGTCAGTCATGTGACTGGTGTGAGTAAACTCAAATCATTTAAACAGGTATATGATATCTCATAAGACCACGCCGTGAATACGGAACAGGTTTTTCCCTTATGAGAATCCAAACATCTTTGAAAAGCAATATCATTCTGATATTATGATAATGTCTAAATACAAATAGATATCAGGCTAGTAGAAACGCTTGCATCTCACGTTCTACATATATAGTATACAATCAAAACCGCAGGTGCGTATTGGATGATTGGGTTTCCAACTATGACAAGGTATGGAACCACCTTCCGATCAGTGTACTCTAGGAACGATATACCGGAGTTCAACAAGAACATCTTGCAACTCAGCCACACATGACCGACCACTCATTTCGCTTGAGTGTATCGATTGTACATCACCAACGGTCGGGATCAGCAACCGTTTCCCGTATATATATGGGACAACATTGATAGATTAAAGAAGCAAATGAATATTCTCTAGATAGGTGATTATACACCCTACTTCGGTGCGACCGACTAATCCATGCTGCCTGTCCGATTTCTGTCATTTACCAGATGTGAGGCTAGAAGTTACGCTTACTTTCCATTCATTGATAACACGATCACTTTGAATGCCATATTATCAGATCCGTTAATCATTAGTTGGATCTGCACAAATAGATTTTGGATATTATGCGAAGGGAATAAATCTGTTGGCCACCATATATATTTGTACAGTCCAACTCTTTCGATCATTGGAACTATTCTGTCAGACATTCGTCCATATATGTTCGTTCTGGGACTGAACGAAACCGAAGGCACTATTCTGTAAACAGGACAGCCCTTGCACTTTACTCCGTCTTCAATTTCTTCATCGTATTTGATCACAACGCTTATGTCGATACGGAGTGGTTCTTTGGATAATAATCCAACCGGTCTCTCCATATTAACAACGTAAAATGGTCAAAACTTCGATAGTCTATGATTTAACTATCAAATGAAAATATGTCGGTGTACAAACAATGATCTTAATTCCAAATGGAATTATTGATCTAATCATCAATCATATATATATATATATATATTCATATTTCCTTATTTTCTAAAACTAGAAAATATATGTTTTCAACATTGGAAAACATTTCCAATCCTCATTTACGCATCACTATCATTCCACAACTATTAGTCCCTAACTGTAAACTAGTAAGAGAACAATTCTCTAATTATAAACCACGAAGGCCGAAACCAACATCAGATCAACACTCAGAAAACTATTCAACTTACTAATCTCTAGTCAGTTTCTAATTTTTGTTTAACTTCACTTCTTAATTTCTATATTCGATTAACCCCTTTTGATAAACTACGTTTGATTAACTCCTTTTGATAAACTACGTTTTCCGTTACAACTATTTCCCTTTTTTAACGTTTACTTACCGTTACAAATATTTCCTATTTACAACTTCTATTTACCGTTACAAATATTTCCTATTTACAACTTCTATTTACCATTACAAATATTTCCTATTTACAACTTCTATTTACCGTTACAAATATTTCCTATTTACAACTTCTATTTACCGTTACAAATATTTCCTATTTACAACGGTTTATTTATCTTCTAAATAAACATTCCTTATTCCTATTTATTTTCTAAATAAATATTCTCCTTTTCAATTCTATTTATTTTCTAAATAAATACCCCTTTTATAAAACTCTATTTTTTTATAAATACTTCCTTTTATAAAACCGTGTTCGTTTTATAAATAATTTCCTTTTTGTAAAATCCTGTGATTTTATAAAATCCCTTTATTTCAATATTGTTGAAATATTCCTTTTTACAACTCAGGGTTTCTTATGATATTTAAAATATCAAACAACGATGATCAATATCGTTCTAACATCCATAATCAATAACAGATTATAAATCACAACATATATCACAATATATGAAAACAGTAAAATAATTGTTGAGGAACCCAGTCGGATTCCTCCAACCTGTCTCCCTGCATCACAGATGTTAAACAATATAGATAACATCACTTTCAGTTCTATATGATATATTCTGTTAAACAGAATCAATATAGAAAATTTAACTAACTGACTAGCAGTTCAATTAAACAGTCAACATACAGTCAAACAACCAATATCTAACAGTTCTAAAAATACAACATGAAATTATAAAATGTTCAGAGTTAGTGAGATTTACTCACATTGGACGATCATCGTTAATAACGATAACCATCGCTTGATTCAGACCGACAATTTATTTTGCTATAAATTGTAATGAGCTTTGATTCGTTCCCCGTCAGTTCAATGTTGTTGTCGTCGTCCATACTATCCCAACACGACAGACGGTTCGAGATTCTGATAATGTATGCAGAACTTATGGGTTTAACAAGTTAATGTACTATTTTAAATTAAACTATACTTATGTATATAAATTATCAGGCCTTACCAGTTAACCCCGGCCCATTTCCTTACTGTAAAGCCCACGCACCATTTTTCTACTTCTTCTCTACTCTGGTCAACATGCCCCCATATATTCTGAACCCCCTTCTGAGTCGTTCACGTTTCCCCCATTGTGAAAACAGCCCATGTTGTATTCCCTTCTCTCTTTTTCTTTCTTCTTTTTCTGATGGGCTTACTAAGTCGGCCCATGCAAACTTTCTATACGCTACTACTGTAGCTACTTCTTCCACAATTGGAAGAACAAACCCTGCTCCATGCATATTTCCACTATGTTGATGTTGCTTCCATACTTCCCTCCCATGCATACGTCCAACCAACCGAACTCCATACAACAGCCAGTGCCCACGCCTACCTCCCTGCCTCGACTTGTCTTCCGACCCCAAGCTCACCCGTACCATCGTATTGACCTCCGGCGCCCTCGTTCAAAATCCGACCAAGGTCCCTTCTTCTACAAAGGCCAGCCGAGATCTACTCTGTGAAACCCACCGTTGCCATGAATTTTGAACTCCCTTTCTCCTCCACACTTCATCTCCTTTTTACATGCACCCCTCTACTCAGTTGCGCCTTCGGTGAATACTGCTTCGAAGAGCAGCTCGTTGCTGCCATTTCAGGTCACGGCATCTCAATTTTTTTTTTATTTTTTATTTTTAGAACCCACGAGAATATGCAGCTTCATGATTTATTTTTTCCTGAAGCCAACCAAAGGTGGACGGTATTCGTTCGTGTACTTATAGAGTTTAAACGTAGTAGGTAGGACTAACGTGAGATGGAGGACAGCTTATGTGTGTTTTATTTTCGTTCACTGGTTTTGTTTGAAATGAAGTATAACGGTACCCCATTGCATATTATTTTGTTCACCCAGGAACTACAAACAACTGAAGTAAAAATACCATTGCGACGAGCAATGCGTCACGATTCCAAAAATACAATAATACCGGTAGATTAAATCATATTTTGAAACCTCAAAATGTTGATTACAGGGTGCAAAATACTCCAAATAAAAAGTTACTTATTAAATTAATTAAAAATTACTATAAAATTCTAAAAATTAAATTATCGCTATTTCCCAAAAGGACCTTGTCTAAATTCAAACCCAAATCTCTAGTTATATCGAATAATCCGTTACGGTCGATAAACGATTCTATAACGACTATTTTAAAATTTGATTTGGACATATCTCAAAATCTATACAACGAAATCCTGATTTTTCTCTTCTACTAGAAAGACATACTCCACTAGCTCCACACGTTTCTTGTTTCACGGAAATCCGACTTAAAATGAATCCTGTACATTCAGTTGAAGTTCAAATCGCCAATTTACGAACTGCAGCGCCATTTCAAGCTCTATTTCAATTATAATATAATTCCACGTTCAAACTGCTGTTTATAAAATATATTCGTTATTCAAATTCAAATCCCAAACTGAATTATACCTTATATAAAATCCAATTCACACTGTATTGTGAATTCAGCTATTTTGACTATTTCGACATTATAATATATTATTATATTATAATTATCAATTAAATATTCAACATTATTTTAATTCCAGTTATCGATATCGCCAAACGATATTTAAATAATTAAATTAGTTAATTATTCAACGGTCAGAAATGCGGGTCATTTCATTGTTGTTTTCCGCTGTTCAAAAATATGTGTTCTTATTTTTGTCTTGTATATCTGTGATTTATACTTATAAACCTCCACCAAAATTAGGGCATTCCCTTTGAGAGTGACCCTAACGGAGGTGGGGTGTTTCACTTGGTATCAGAGCATAGGTTTACCAGATAAGATAAAAAGTTTTGAAAATTTATTTTTCAAAAAGAAATTTAAAGAAGCATTTTTAAAAGATAAAATATTATTTTATTTTAAAAGGCAAAGTCCCCCCCAAAGCCATAGGAACTATCTCTTATCCTTCGTTTTGAATCTATCCTTTTTGTTTCAGCATGTTCGAAGAACTTAACTTGCCAGAGGGTGTACCAATACCTGGTTGGTTTAGACGGTTCTTAGAAGCAAGGGCCACTCAGCCAGGTCCTACCGTTCCTCCTCCCCCAACTGCAGGAAATCATCCAGCTGCAGCAGCACCTCTTCCTCCACCTCCTCCGCGGGGAAACACCTTTGCTAAGATATGTAAAGATTTTAAAGCTATGGGAGGAAAGGATTTTTATGGAACAGAGTCCTTCGTGGCAGCTAGAAATTGGCTGAAAGAAACCGAGGACTTATTCATCATCTTTGATGTAGAAGATAGGCAGAAAGTACAACTGGCAGTGTGGCTACTAAAGGGCGAGGCTTCCTACTGGTGGGAAGTCACTAATGCAGAAAGACCAGTGAAAACATGGGAGGACTTTAGGGCAAGGTTTGAGGCTAAATTTCTCTCAGACGCGGAAAGGAGTTTGTAGTTGGAAAAATTCTTATTTCTTAAGCAAGGGAACAGGACAGTCAAAGAGTATGTTAATCAGTTCGATGAGCTGGCTAGGTTCGGACTGGACCTAGTCAACACCCCGCACAAGAAGGCTCTCCGTTTTGTCAAAGGGTTGAATGAGCCATTACACAGTTTGGCCATGACCCATCTACCCATGGGAGCTACGTATGAAAGGTTGGTACAGATGGCGTTGCTGAACGAAGAGGATAAGGGCAAGAAGGAGACAAAGGCGGAAAACTCTCAAGGGAAGAAAGAGGGTTTGCAGCCTAAGAAGATAGACTTTAAGAAGGGCGGGAAAGGCAACAAAGAGAAGAGGAAGTGTAATTTCTGTGGCAAAGTGGGGCACTTAGTGAAGGATTGTCGGAAAAAGAAGGCCAAGATGAATGGTGGGTGCTTTTCTTGCGGTGAGACAGGCCACATGGCTAAGGACTGCCCAAAGAAACGAGGACAGGGGCAGAGGGCTGGATCCACCTCAGGGGCACAAGTTCATGTGCTAGAGGCGCCACCTCTGCAACAACGAGGTATAAATACTTCTGTAGAAAGTGTAGTTTATCTTTATGATCACCCCGTTCGCACTTTATTTGATTTTGGCGCATCACACTCCTTTATCTCGTCTGCTTTAGTAGAATCTCTGCACCTAAAAACTAGTATGGTAGAGGACTCCTTAATTGTTTCAAACCCAATTGGGGGCCCAGCTCATTTGTCTATGATCTGTTTGGGATTGAAAATTTCTATTCTAAGCGTATAATTTAAATGTAGTGCCTTTGTTTTGGGCTTTTCGGGATATGGTTTGATTTTGGGCATGGATTGGCTATCCAGTAATGGGGCCATCCTTGATTGTGAGAAAATGGTTGTTAGGCTCCTAACCCAGCTCGGTAATACTTTGGAAATTTCTTGTAATCCCTCGTATGCGGTTATGCTTAGCTATCTTGAATCGCTAGATGCCTCCGTTGAAAATTTGAAATCGGTTAGAGTGGTCCGGGAATATCTGGATGTCTTCGAAGAGGTGAAGGGCTTGCCTCCGAAGTGGGAGATAGACTTCCGCATATATCTTGTAGATAATGCAAATCCCGTTGCGTTGCCCGTTAGACATGGCTCCACGGGAAAGGAAAGAGCTTAGTAAACAGATTAAAGAGCTTCTAGAGAAGGGGTTCATTAGGAGGAGTATTTCAGAATGGGGCGCTCCAGTGGTGTTTGCTACAAAGGCGGTTGGTTCACTCCGTCTATGTGTTGACTATAGGGAGCTCAACAAGCTAACGAAAAAGAATAGGCACCCTCTCCCCAGAATTGACGATCTGTTTGATCAGCTTGTAGGAGCGTCTGTTTTCTCCCAACTCGATTTAGCGACCGGTTTTCATCAGCTAAGGGTGGCTGAAGATAGTATCGATAAAACGGCATTCAGAACCCCAGATGGCTTCTTTGAATGGCTTGTCATGCCTTTCGGCTTGAGAAATGCACCTGCTTACTTCGTGGACCTGATGAGTAGGGTATTCAGAGATTTCCTCAATAAGTTCGTAGTAGTCTTCGTAGACGATATCCTTATCTTCTCAAAGAGTGAAGAGGAACATGCTCAGCACTTAAGGGCAATCATGGAAACTCTGCGGGTCCATCAGCTAAAAGCCAAATTCTCCAAATGCCACTTTTGGAGAGAAGAAGTGAGGTTCCTCGGGCACATAGTATCCAAACAAGGTTTAGCAGTGGACCCTGCTAAGGTAGTGGCGGTACAGGATTGGAAGACACCAAGGAATGCAACTGAGGTCCGAAGTTTTCTAGGACTAGCAGGTTTCTATCGAAAGTTCATAAGGGATTTTGCGAAAATCTCAGCTCCGCTCACAAAGTTGACCAAGAAGAATCTAGTGTTCAATTGGGACTTGGATTGCGAGTTTGCTTTCCAGCGACTGAAAAGGGCTCTTACAACAGCCCCGGTTTTAACGTTGCCAGATGGAAGCAAGATGTTCACAGTTTATACAGATGCATGTGGGACAGGGCTAGGCGCTGTCTTAATGCAAGAAGGAAGGGTAGTAGCTTATGGCGGAAGGCAGTTGAAAGTGCATGAAAAGAACTACCCAACCCACGATCTTGAATTTGCTGCCATCGTCTTTGCACTCAAGTCTTGGCGACACTATCTCCTAGGTGAGAAGTTTGAACTTTACACTGACCATAAATCATTGAAATACCTTTTCTCGCAGAAGGACCTTAACTTGAGGCAACAGAGGTGGATGGAGTTTGTTGCCTCGTATGATTTCGAGATCTCCTATACTCTGGGCAAAGGCAATGTAGTGGCAGACGCGTTGAGCCAAAAGAAACTGACCCTAAGCCCGCTGTTTGTTGAAAGACAAAGCCTAGAGTTTATAGCTAGCTTTGACTTTAGGCCCTCCTCCGATTTTGTACCAGGCTTGCTAGCATCTCTCGAAGTACGCCCGACTTTAGTGGACTCGATAGGGACAACACAACACGAGGACCCTCAGCTTGTGGAGACGATTGATAGGCTAATTAGGGGTGAGACTTCAAGTCACCTCAACAGATACTCCATCGATAATAAGGGTTGGCTAAGGCGAGACGGAAGACAATGCGTCCCACAAACAAGGGATTTAGTAAAGAAGGTTCTCGAGGAAGCACATCACTCCAAGATGACGATACACCCAGGCGGAGATAAAATGTACAAGAACATAAAAAGAACTTTCTTTTGGAACGGCATGAAGAAGGACGTGGCAGATTTCGTTTCTAAGTGAATGGTGTGCCAACAGGTTAAGGCGGAACAGAAAAAGCCTGGCGGTCTGCTACATCCTCTAGAGGTCCCGCAGTGGAAGTGGGATAGCATCTCAATGGACTTTATCGATGGGCTGCATAGGTCTAGGAGAGGCAACACTGGAATTTGGGTAATAGTGGATAGGCTTACTAAAAGCGCCCACTTTTTACCCGTCAAAAGTAAAAGAACTGCCTCATCCCTAGCATCTCTTTACCTCAAGGAAATCGTTCGACTCCATGGAATACCATCCAGCATTGTTAGCGACCGGGACCCTATCTTCACCAGTGAGTTTTGGCGGAGTCTACAAGAAGCGGTAGGCACACAGTTATGCTTGAGCACAGCCTATCATCCCCAAACCGACGGCCAAACAGAAAGAGTGAACAGAGTTTTGGAGGACCTTTTAAGACTGTGCATCCTTGACTTCGGAGGGACATGGGAAGACCATCTTCCTTTGGTGGAATTTGCCTACAACAACAGCTATCAAGCAACCATCGGAATGGCGCCCTTCGAAGCTTTATATGGAAGACCGTGTCGATCACCCACTTGTTGGTGGGAGTCTACTGATAAGCTCATACTTGGACCAGATATGATCCGAGAGACTTCAGAAAAAGTAGACTTAATACGAAGAAGGATGAAGACGGCCCAAGACAGATAAAAGTCCTACGCCGACAAGAGGAGGACCGACCTTGAATTTGAGGTTGGGGACAGAGTTATTCTTAAGGTATCTCCGCTAAGGAACGTTGTTCGTTTTGGAACCACAGGAAAGCTAGCACCAAGGTTTGTAGGGCCATTCCCTATCATTGAGAAAATTGGGAAATGGCCTATAGATTAGAGCTACCCGAAAAATTGGCCGGAGTTCACAACGTCTTTCACGTTTCACATCTCTGAAAATGTCTACATGAGTCTGCTGAAGTGGTAGAGCCAAATATCCTAGAAGAAGCTGAAGTGGAACGCGAAGCAACCGTAAGGAAAGTTCCAACCCGCATATTAGGAACGAAAGTGAAGAAGCTACGCAACCGTGAAGTCAAGCTCGTCAAAGTTCAGTGGAGCGACGCCGAGGGAGACGCAACTTGGGAAACTGAAGCTAGAATACGCGCTGCCTACCCTTTTCTTTTCGAGGGTACATCTTTGATCTTTCCTTTTTCCTTAAGTTGCGCTTTTATCTATCTTTTTAGGTATATCTCCTCGACCCTATCTTCTAGGTAGAAACCCTTTGGATGAAAACATTTAATTGAAACATGTTATGGATGATGATTGCAAGTGGTTGCAAGTGGTTGCTAGTGGTTGCTCGTGGTTGCATATACACACACAATCTAGGTTTCAGATCGGCTCAATCACTTCATATTGCATATGCATATATGTTTGCATTCGTATATGGTTGAACTTTAATATGTTGTCATATGGATGTTGCATTTGTATGAATGATTGTGCACTCATGTAGAGTCATGAATAGGAGGATTTGCATACATAATGGATTCATAGCACTTACATAATTCGCATTAAGGAGGTCAACTGAATCAGTAGACCGCCTGATTTTGCATTAGATAAGTTCATGTACACACACACTTCGCATATTATCATGAAGCATTAGAAGTCTTTTAAGGACAATGGGTGCTCGTGTTTGATGGATGAGTAGATGGATGTTTGAATGTTAGGATGTACATTCTTCCTGAACTTGAAGATTTCAGGACGAAATCCTTTTAAGTGGGGGAGAATGTAACACCCCGTGTATCTTATAACAGTGAAATTCACAAATTAAAGTATAATAAATTTCAAATAAAAGTATTAAGGGAAACGGGATATGCCATTGCGTTCGTCTCGGAAAAATACGCGAAATAGAGTCCAAGTTTTCGAAAAACGGAGCCCGTATGACCAAATTATGGCCCGATGAAGTTTCAGAAAATTCAAAGTTCGAAAACAGATTTGAATCTCAGCCCAATCAGAGTAGGTGGGAAAATTCCCGCCCAAACCCACCAGGTCGACCTGGGGGTCGACCTGCCAGGCCAGGTCGACCTGGGAGTCGACCTAGGTGTCGACCTGCCCAGGCAGGTCGACTCTAGAGTCGACCTGGGGGTCGACTGGGGAGTCGACCTGGCCCCTGAGCCAGGTCGAACCCAGCCCACCCTGGCTAGCCTAGTCCGTGTTTGGTCGATTTTCTGAGCCTTGCCTTGTCACTAGGGCTAGGTGTCAGCTCCTGGTTGGTCTCTCCTTTGAACGAACGACTATTATTGAACCAAGCTTCATCGACGGTCTAAATCAACTCACAAACTCTATAAAAAGGACCTAAGACTAACCCTAATTCACTTAAACTAAAATGGAGATGAGACCGTCATGCTGCTGAGGAGAGACTGAGGATAGCCGTCAGAAATAGAGAGACAATTAGGAGATAAATCAAAAGCTTAAAGAAACGTCAAATCAATCAAAACAACGCCTACAACAAAGGATAGCATCTCCAAATTCAGAATTCAGATTCCTGAATTAATTATTCGTCATACGTTGTAAGTAGAGTGCTATTCCGATGTGAATTAAATAATTGTGTTGATTTGTGTAAAGTAAGAAATGGAATTGTGGCGATAATAATCTATTATTTGTATGTTGCTTTGATGCTAAACGATTTGGGAATATTATGGTATACGATTGGATATTTGCAAGTACGCGATTTGCGTTGGAAGTTAACAACGAAATGGAATTGTGGCGATAATAACCTATATTTGTATGTTATTTTGATTCTAAACGATTTGGCAATGCTATGGTGTACGATTGGATTCATACAAGTATATGGTTTATGTTGACAACCACATGTTGTGGAATTTTAATTGGGATTCATGCAAGCAAATGATTCATATTGAAAACTACATGTTTGTGGTAGTTATTTACAACACCCATTTTATAATTGCAAGTATATGATTCATGTTGAAAATAACAACTATATGTTGTAATAGTTTATTCGAAATTCATGCAAGTATATGATTTATTGTTATGCCAACATGATATATAATTCTATTGTCATCTTTAGTGTAATTTGATCCACTTAAGTATTATGATTCATATGAAGGTTATGTTGGAATTGGCATCATAGTTCAAGTATAAAAACCATGATTTTGTGATAGTGACAAAAGCAAGCGTCTTTGTAAGCTTGTATTAATTTTATGAACATGACTAAACTATGTTTGTTATTATGCCTAGTTGAAAACATGTTTTTAGGCTTATGTTGTTATCATAATCATATGATAATATATTTGACACATAAGTTACATTAGAATTACACTAGAATTACTTACAAGTTACATAGATAAGATAAAAACCATGATTATACGAATAGTAGGATTCATGTTCAATTATGTTTATGCCATGACTATATGAATAGAAGGACTCATGTTCAATTATAATTATGCTATAATTATGATTAGAATGGTTCATGTTTAAGTACTATTTATGCCATGACTACATGAATAGAATGATTCATGTTTTGTTTATACCATGATTATGTGAATAGAATGATTTATGTTTAAGTATTGCTTATATTATATGTTGTTACAATTGCAAGTTCACATGTGCCTACCTTATGTTAATTGAATCGTTATGTTGCAAGTTCATGCGTTCACACTCCCCTTTTTATGTTACCTTATAAACACCATGTTATAAGCCTCCCCTTTTCATATGGCTAAATTGGGTTTAAGTGTTAAACCCAACACACCTTACATTGGAGCGAACGTATAAAACGGGGGTAATGACGTTTGGGCTAAAATATAGAACATATGTGTTGGCATGTTTGACGCATGCCAACAACCTTGAAAAACAATTAAGTGGCATAAATAAATCTTAATCAATAAAGATGAATTTGAATAATGGGCCGCAAATATTTACATATAAAAAGAAAAGAGACAAAATATGTAAATGTAGAAAATACGATGTGTTTAACCCGAGGTTGGATTGAGTTGTGATGTAAACCTGCCCGGAACCGCCCGGCTGTCCAGTAGTCACAACAATACCTATCCAATGTGGGTGGTTAAACACAGAGCCCAATAAGGACCCGAGGTTAGACTGAGTTGTGGCGTAAGACTGCCCGGACCCAACCGGCAACAGGCAGCCACAACAATACCTGTCTAATGTGAGAGGTCAAGGCTTTAATAAGACAATTAAGGCTGAGTCAGGATTGATAGGATTAAGTGAATTAAGGCTTAATCAAAATAGAACATGCTAAACTAAACAGACTGATTGGGGGTTAGGTTTATAAGACACTTAACCAACTTAGCATGTTGGCTAGAAATAGAAAACCTAGTAGCGGGGGACCCTTTTCAGCAGTAACCCTACAAGGTATCATGATACCCTGAAACTAGGCAGGGTGGAGCACGATTACTGGGCTAACTGTAAGAGGTCAAATCGATGGCGGTGGTGCAGTAGTGTAGGTTCTAACGGGGTGCGGGGTGCACACACTCCGGCGCAGAAAAATAAGGCACTGGGCACCAGTAGCATACCTGTGCATTCTAGGATTGTGTCGGGCCGCCACCATGGGACTTGATACACCCCATGGTGGGACCAGCATAGGTAACTACAACATCGGGGGCCATAAGACACATGTAACTACGCGAGTAGGAGCCGATCATCATAAAATGGATCACTTCACCCTGATTATGGGGTGCCTGTAGGGAACTAGTTTATATGGGTACAGAGATTAATATGGGGTACGATAGTATATTCGACCCTAGACAACTTAACTTAGTTTATGGTGCTTTCCCATTTCTAGTTTATGCTTATCATACCCAGTTCTTTATTCATAGACTGAGTAGTTCTAGACTTACTCAGGCTTTATGTCTAACTCTACTTTTCTTTCGTCTTCCTTTCTTCCGTCCCCCCCCCCCCCCCAGGTCCACAGGGAGGGAATACCGCAGCTTGACCAGCCTTCATATCCAGCTTGAAGAGAAAGAATGTATTGCTTGGAACTTTTCGTTTTGGACTATGGCTTTGGACATCAATTATGGGACTTTTGCAGTTTATTTATGTTTTCTTTATGCTTCTTTAAATAATGTAATCAAGACAGTTATGAAGATGTTATGTTTTTAGGAGTATTGTAAGACAATTATGGTATGGTTGGTGTAACACGTATTTTAATGAAATAAAAGTTGTTGTTTTCCGCTGTTCAAAAATATGTGTTCTTATATCTGTCTTGTATATCTGTGATTTATACTTATAAACGTCCACCAAAATTAGGGCATTCCCTTTGAGAGTGACCCTAACGGAGGTGGGGTGTTTCAATGGTTTACTTCTTATTACTCTAGGTGCTCTCACATGAGCAGACTAGAGGCAGGTTAGGAGTGAGCATGAGTAAACGACCTGTAACAACCCGCCTAGAATATGCCTAAATTTCGACCTTAAAAGGCCAATCGAAACTTAGAGCCATTCTAAACGAATCGTTGGTTCCTATACTGAAATGGTATAGCTGAGCAAACTAAATCGAAATCAAACAGCGGAAGGGATAAAATATAATTACTTAAAATAGATGTACCTTTAATTAAAAAAATCATAAACGTCGATCACTATGAGTCTCATGCAATAATAGGTACATCAACATTAACTATCCCAATATAATAATACTGCCATAATTAATTGCTAATAGCTATGGATCCTCCATCATCAGGCTCCATCTCTAAGGTATCGTTGATCCAAGCATTCCCATATACTATCATGTTTATACATTAAGAGGATGGAGGTTAGAACATAAAGTTCTAGTGAATGAAAATCACATAAGTTTTCAGGAATAACTTTCTTTTAAATTTGGGAGTATAAATTCTTCACGATATGTCTATGCAAACAAGCTCAAAACACAAACATATGAGGCGGACGTCCTACAAGTCTTTTAATACCCTAAAACTAAATAAAAGGGCTGACATTCCTATGGTCACTTAATACCATATTTTTAGTTTATTTAGGGCAGACATCCCTTTAGCCACTTAATACCCAATGGCAGACCTCAAGCTACTTAAGACCCCATTCTAACGTTAATCGTTATAAATGATAACTCTCCTTATAGCGAGAGGAATAGTAACGGCTACTTACTACCAGGATTTGGGTCAGGAACACAACTTCTTTTAAGAAGACCCCCTGGAGAACCCTCTTATTACAGTATAGTTGTCTCTACGGGAGAACTCCTAGTTACTTAATACTTCCTTTCACTACAACAAATTTTCCCTTTCACAGCGTTGAAAAAACGTTGTGAAGACCTTTAACAGCGTTTTGACGAACGCTGTCTACCGACTAGTTGTTATAGGTCTTAGAAAAATCACAATACATACTTAAATGCTGTAGAAAATTGACATACTGCAATACTGGCGCACTGCACCACTACATCATTGCAGATGCACCATAGAGTGCTACTGCTGCACTATGCAGATTCACCACTCTATGGTACACTGCACTACTGTGGTACTTGCATTAGAAATATTTCATTATCGAGGAAGGAACACACATGTTAATAGTCGTGCTCTATACTTGATTTAGAAACATAATGGGTGTAGACAGATGTCAGAAAATAAGCTAGAATCATACTGATATCTTACTTGGCCTTTAGTGGACAAACATCACATAACCACTCAAGATCGATGCTTACACGGCCTCTAACAAAATAATTTAAAAAAATCCCTGGAAATAAACAATAGTAATTATTATAAAGTGTGCATTTCAAGTGTCACTTTTGTCTTGGAACAACTTAAACTATCGACCGTGGTCTCCACCGGTCGATAGATGGAAAACTATAAACAACAACAAATTTCAAATGTCTAAAACTATTTTAAGACATTTGACCAAGTTCAGACATCTGAAAATAGGTTTCAAACATCTGAAATGAATATCGGCCGATACCCTGAGACCATTTCGGACGTCTGAAATTTATTTTAGATGTCTGACCTGGTCTGGTATTGTTTTCCACATCAAACTCACTATAAAATCCCCTAGATCGCAGTTAGTTATACCTTATCTTTTGCAAAATGAGTTGGAAATTTATGTTAGACTTAAAAGCCTTCAAATCACAATCCCAACAGGTAGTAGGACTAGTTTTACTTAATGGTCAAGAGTGCCTGAACGGGACATATGTATTTCAATTAGATGGAAACCTACTAGCTGATACAAATCCTGAGTAATACAAATAGTCATGTATACATATGTAGACACTTCTGCACGCATTCCACGGTCACACATGTGCACTCAGACTAGCACTCACACATAGACTCAACGAACACATGCATAGTTTCGATTCACACTACACAAACCTGCATATGCATATACCTAGTTTGCATGCACTGGGAACACAAACACACATATGAAAAGGAGAAGTACTCTCTTACACTAATGTAATTATGCACCTTACCCCTTCATTTCTTTAAACTAAGGCAACGAATAATTTCTCCAACTAACTCCATATGCATAGAAGATACAAGGCAACAATAACCTAAAGATATCGTAGAAACCTGTAACACCCCACCTCCGCTAGGGTCACTCACAAAGGGAATGCACTAGTTTTGGTGGAGTATTATCTAGGTAAACATGCACAGAGATATCACAAGGCAGAACATAAATAAAGCAGTGGTAGAAATTAAAAACAAACTTTTTATTATTTCCAAAAAAGGAGTCAAAAGCTTATATATCCAAGATACAAATTATTCCATTACATCAAGTTCATAGTAAAGAAGTATAAACTTTAAAACAAAAGTAAATTATTCCCCATAAATAGCAGAAGCAGCCATAGCATAGCCCAAGACCAAACCGTACATTAGCTATCAGAAAGCAAGTTGAATCCAAGCTAAGAGCTAGTGTTTCCTCCTTGGGAACCTGGGGGGGAACGAAAGAAAAAGGGGCGAAAGAAAAAGGGGCGAAAGAAAAAGGGTCAGTCATAAAGACTGGTAAGCCCTAGTGACTTTCAGTATGAAAACTAGTAAAGGTAACATGATATGTGAAAACTGGAATTAGACATAAGGGTGATAACAGAACTGGTAGGATAATCAAGATAACAAGATAAGTCAAGTTTAGCATCGCATGTTCAAGGTTCGCTGCACCAACTGTACTAGTATTCTAATCCATATCAAGTATTAACCATGAAATGATCCCTTAGCCCAGTGTCATGAAGTGACCCATTACGGGGTCCTACGGTACGATCTACTAATCGATTAGCTCCCTACAAGTCCTAGCTCGTCACGTGTCTGTGTCATACGGCCCTATCTAGAAATGTAGTTACCTGTGTTAGGTCCACCATAGGGTGTATCAAGTCCTATGGTGCCAACCACCGACACGAATCAAGCATGCACAGTGTAAATCTACGGGTGCCCAGTGCCTGCTTTTTCAACTCCGGACTACGTGCACGACCATAGCCCGCCTGAACCTACAATGGCGCACCTACTCAGCCGTCGTTCTGGTCGCTTACAATCAGCCCAGTAATCGTGCCCCACCCTGCCTAGTCCCAGGGTATCGTGATACATCTAAGTGGGTTACTGCTGAAAAGGACCGCGTAACTAGGTTTTCTAATGGGTTAAGTGTTGTCATTCAAATTCGTGACTTAACCCTATCTTGATCATGTATCAAGTTGGTTAAGTGTGTTCAAGCAGTTCATGACTTAACCCTATCAAGTCATCGTGTCAAGTTGGTTAAGTATATTCAAGTGGTTCATGACTTAACCCTATCATGTGGCATTAATTCATTAGTGCACGCCAACCTCTCACATTAGACTAACTGTTGTGGTTACTGGATTTATTGGGCGGTTCCGGGCAGATTTACCCCACAACATAGTCTAACCTCTGGTTTTTATGTGCGATATGACCAACTACCCACATTGGATCCTATTGTTTGCAGCCACTGGATTTGCTGGGCGGTTCCAGGCAGATTTACATTGCAAACTCAACCCAACCTCGAGTTGGCCATTTTCAAGTTTATCTAACTGTCATGCCCACATTCCAGTTTTCATGTTTAGATTCACGTCAAGTTTTCAAGTCGTGTTTTATGTCAAATCGTGTTAAGTTCATATCCATATTCAGGTTCAAGTCATAGTAACGTTCATGTTCAAGTTTAAAGCTAATTTATGTTTTACCTAGTCTACCCAAATCGTATTCCCATCGCACGTTAGTTCGAATCGATACAAATGAATCTAATTAGGAAGTGACATAAAAAGAAATGGGTATAAGGTGGAAAGAGTGATTACTAGCATAGCATGATATGACTTGAAATAAAACATTACTGGCATATGAAATATTGGCCTCAAACAAAAAGATTCCAAATCTAGCAAGATAAGGTACTAGTCAAAATAACAGTTGTCACAAGGTGATAGTATAGTCATTGTAACGACTGTCATAAGGTGATAGTATAGTCATAGTAACGATTATCATAAGTTGATAGTCATAAACATGTGACTAATAACAGATTCAACATGATAATGAGAGGGATTTCTCTTTTTGGTTTACAACATGAATAGGCCCCAAATCGATGTCATAGTAATATTCAAGAGTCAAGATCCAAGATGAACAAGAATAAATGTAAACAGTCATCATACAGAGGTCCAATTTCAATTTTACATCATATTCATAATACATTTACAGTTTAAATCTGAAAATAACTGGGGCTTACAGATTGTGTTCGAGAATTAGAAAAAGAGAGTCGTTTGTTGCTTAGTCAAGTCCTAATAGAAGTCCCCTAATCAGCAATTCCTTTAACGCAGTCTCAACGTAGTAGAAGCAGTCCCTCTCTCAATCTTTCCAATCAGAATCAGAGCAGCATAAGGTCAAAAAGAAATTTGGTGCAGAGAGACTGGTGTTAGGGGCTGTATTTATAGGGTCAGGTCAACGAATGTGGACAGAAACGAGGCCAAATACATCAGACTGAATCCAGCTTCAAAAATGGACTCGGGCACCAGGTCGACCCCCAGGTCGACACTATGGTCGACCTGGTCCTGGGTAGGTCGACTACATAGTCGACCCCCAGGTCGACCTTGTCCTGGGTGGGAAATTTCCCGCCCAGTCCATTTGGAGGTTTGAAATTCGAATTTTGAATTCGAATTGAGTCTGTTTTGAACTTGAAAATTTCTGAAAACTTTGAAAGGTCATTACTTGGTCGTACGTACTCCGATTTTCGAAAACTTAGACTCATTTCCAAGCAGAATTTCGAGACGAACGCAATAGCGCAACCCGTTTCCCTTGATTCTTATTTTAAAAATTAATTCTGCCTTGATTTATTGTTATTACATGTTATAAAAACACGGGTTGTTACATTCTCCCTCCTTAAAGGATTTCGTCCCCGAAATCTCTAAGTTAGGGAGGACATGTAATACCATCCAATCATCCATCTACTCAAAGCATCATCCACAGACAACCATTGTCCTTAAAAGACTTCTAGTGCTGTATGAACATATGCATAAATTGTGTGTATATGTACTTATCTAATGCAAAAGATCAGGTGGTTACTGATTCAGTAAACCTCCTTAATGCAAAATATGTTAGTGTCATGAATCCAACATGTATGCAAATTCCTAACATAGTTTATAATCTCTACATGAGTGCACAGACATTCATCCATATGCAACATCCAAGTGATATCATAACAAGTTCCATCCATGTATTAGCACTCATGCATATGCAACATGAAAATGTGACTGAGCCGATCTAGTGCCTAATATGTGTCATGCATCCACTTGCAACCACTTGCAACCATCTGTAAACATCAACCATAACATGTTTCAATCACATGTTTACATCCATATGGTTCTACCTAAGGTTCTCAAGATAAGATCGAGAAGATAACAAGACAAACATAGATAGCAGAAGCATGATACGAAAAGGTTTTCAGGGAAAAAGAGATCGAGAATGTACCCTCAAAAAGAAATGGGTAAAGCGCGCGTATCTTCTCTTCGGTTTCCCAAGTTGCGTCTTCTTGGGTTTCACTCCACCGCACTTTAACTAGCTTGACTTCTCAATTCCTTAGCTTCTTAATCTCCGTTCCTAAAATACAAATCGGAACTCGCCTCAATGTCGCTTCTTTTTCCACTTCTACGTCTTCAAGGATGCTTGGCTCAACCACTTTGGCTGACTCATGCAAACACTTCCGGAGATGCGAGACGTGAAAGACATTGTGCACCCCAGCCAGCTTCTCGGGTAAGTCTACCTTATAGGCCATCCGTCCAATCCTCTCAATGATGATGAACGGTCCTACAAATCTTGGTGCTAGCTTTCCCACTGCTCCAAAATGAACTACATTGCGTAACGGAGAAACCTTTATAAAGACCATATCTCCGACTTCGAACTCTAAGTCTGTCCTTCTACGGTCCGCATAAGATTTATGTCTATCTTGGGCCGTTTTCATCCGTCTTCGTATCAACTCAATCTTATCAGAAGTGTCCCTTATCATGTCGGGCCCAAGTATAAGTCTGTCTGTCGTCTCCCACCAACAAGTTGGTGACTTGCACGGTCTTCCATACAGGGCTTCGAATGGTGCCATTCCGATGCTAGCTTGGTAACTGTTATTATATGCAAACTCCACGAGAGGAAGATGGTCTTCCCAAGTACCACCAAAGTCAAGAATGCATAGCCTCAGGAGATCTTCTAGTACCCTATTTACCCTTTCGGTTTGTCCATCCGTTTGTGGGTGATAGGCCGTACTTAAGTTCAGTCGTGTTCCCATTGCTTCTTGCAGACTATTCCAAAACTGGCTAGTGAAAATCGAGTCACGATCACTAACTATACTAGAAGGAACTCCATGCAATCGTACTATCTCTCGAAGGTAAATAGATGCTAGCCCTGATGCAGTCCTCTTGCTCTTCACCGGAATGAAGTGAGCACTTTTCGTGAGTCTATCGACTATGACCCATATGCTAGTATTTCCCTTCCTAGACCTAGGCAGTCCATCCACGAAATCCATCGAGATACTCTCCCATTTCCATTGCGGAACTTCCAAAGGGTTTAATAGTCCACCGGGCTTCTTTGACTCGGCCTTTACTTGTTGGCACACCATGCACCTCGAGACGAACTCTGCCACGTCCTTTTTCATTCCAGCCCAAAAGAAAATGCGTTTCATATCCCTGTACATCTTATCCCCTCTGGGATGTATAGTCATCTTCGAGTGGTGCGCTTCTTCAAGAACTTTCCTTACTAAGTCTCCCACTTGTGGGACACATAATCTTCCATCGCGCCTTAGCCATCCCTTGTCATCTATGGCATACCTATTGAGGTGACTCGACGTCTCACCTCTAATCAGCTTGTCCATGATTTCAACTAACTGTGGGTCTTCCTTCTGTGAAGTCCCTACTTGATCTAGAAGTGTAGGTCTTAGCTCAAGAGATGCAAACGTAGCAGTCAATGACTCAACAGCAGGTGTAAAATCAAAGGTTGCTATAAACTCAAGGCTTTTCATTTCAACATAAAAGGGCTGAAAGTCAGCCTTTTTCTACTTAGCGCGTCTGCCACCACATTACCCTTGCCAGGGGTATAAGCTATATCGAAGTCATATGATGCCAAGAACTCCATCCACCGCTGTTGTCTTAGATTCAAGTCTTTCTGTGAGAAGAGGTACTTAAGCGATTTGTGGTCGGTATACAGCTCGAACCTCTCCCCTAGAAGATAATGGCGCCAAGCTTTAAGTGCGAAAACAATCGTAGCCAACTCCAAGTCATGCGTGCGATAGTTTTTCTCATGGACTTTAAGTTTTCTGCCCCCGTAGCATATTAATCTTCCTTCTTGCATTAGGACAATGCCTAACCCCGTACCGCACGCATCTATGTACACGGTAAACATCTTACCTCCATTGGGTAATGCTAAGAATGGAGCTGTGGTGAGGGCTCTCTTAAGTCTCTGAAAAGCAGCGTCACATTCTATGTCACATGCAAAAGGTAGGTTCTTCTTTGTTAATTTAGTAAGAGGAGCTGAAATCTTAGCGAAGTCCCTAATGAACTTCCTATAGTAGCCCGCCAAACAGAGAAAGCTCCTCACCTCCGTTGCATTCTTAGGAATTTTCCAGTCCTGTACCGCAACTACCTTTGCGGGGTCCACGGCTATGCCTTGCTTAAAAACTACATGCCTAAGGAACCGAACTTCCTTCCTCCAAAAGTGGCATTTGGAGAACTTAGCCTTTAACTGGTGTGCTCTAAGCATTTCCATGACTTCCTTGAGATGCCTAGCATGCTCTTCTTCATCTTTTGAGAAGATCAAAATATCATCCATGAAAACTACCACAAACTTGTTAAGGAACCCCCGAAACACCCTACTCATCAAATCTACAAAGTATGCGGGTGCATTTGTTAGCCCAAACGACATGACAAGCCATTCAAAGAACCCATCTGGAGTCCTAAACGCAGTTTTGTCAATGCTATCATCAGCCACTCTGAGCTGATGGAATCCTGTGGCTAGATCGAGTTGAGAGAAAACAGATGCTCCCACAAGCTAGTCAAACAAATCGTCGATTCTTGGTAGCGGGTGCCTATTCTTCTTTGTCAGCTTGTTTAACTCACGATAATCTACGCACAGACGAAGCGATCCATCCGCCTTAGTAGCGAATACCACCGGAGCACCCCATTTAGAAATGCTTCGTCTTATGAAATTTTTATCAAGCAACTCGTTAATTTGTTTACTGAGCTCTCTTCTTTCTCGCAGGGCCATGGGCCTAACGGGCAATGAAATTGGCTTGGAATTATCAACAAGATAAATTTGGAACTCTATCTCGCGTTTAGGAGGTAATCCCCTCACTTCATCAAAGACATCTAGATATTCTCGGACCACTCTTACAGATTGCAAATTATCATCGGACGAGTCAAGGGATTCAAGATAACATAACATGACCGGACCCTTAGGGTTACAAGAAATTTCAAGGGTATTACCAAGACAAGTCATGAGCCTCACTACCCTTCGTTCACAATCAAGAATGGCTCCATAATCGGACATCCAATCCATACCTAGGATCAAACTGTATCCCATGAACCCGGGAACATAAGCATTACACGTGAATTCTACGCTTAAGATAGAGATCCTCAAATCCACACACATCATAGATAAATGGGCGGAGCCCCCAATCGGATTTGAAACTATAACGGGATCCTCAACCAGAATAGTAATTAGGTGCAGATTTTCAACAATATCAGAAGAAATAAAAGTATGCGATGCGCCAGAGTAAAATAAGGTTCGAACAGGAAAGTCAGAAATGTAAACAAGGCTTTCTACGAAAATATTACTACCTCGGTCAGGAGCTGGAGCGGTGTTAAGAGCATGCAACTGCCCTCTAGAAGGTCCTGCTCGCTGAGTCTGCCCTTGCCCCTGCCCTTGCTTCTTAGGGAAATCCTTGCTGATGTGTCAAGTATCTCCACAATGAGAGCATTCACCCAACTTCCTCTTCTTCCTTCTACAGTCTTTAGCTAGATGTCCAGTAATACCACAGAAGTTGCACTTCCTCGTCTCACGTGATTTGTTGTTGCTCTTGTTATTATTATTATTCTTGTTGTTCCCCTTCTTGAAGTCAGCTTTCTTATTCTGAGTTTCAGTAGGCTTATCCTCCTTCTTGCTATTCTTGTCTTCCTCATGGAGTAGAGCCATATCCACTAAGCTTTCAAAGGTTGCCCCCATGGGTATATGAGTTAGGGCCAAGCTGTGTAGTGGCTCGCTCAATCCTCGAGCAAAGCATACAGCCTTTTTCTGGGCTGTGTTGACCAAATCCAAACCGAACCGAACCGAGCAAGCTGATTAAACTTATTCAAGTACTCCCTCACAGACATATCCCCTTGCTTGAGTGCTAGGAACCTCTCCATCTGAAGGTTCTCCTCTGTCGACGATAGGAATTTGAGCCCAAACCTTTCCCTAAAGTCTGCCCAAGTCTCAACTGGCCTGGTAGCGTTGGTGACTTCCCACCAAAATGCAGCTTCCTCTTTCAACAACCATGCTGCCAACTGAACTTTCCTATGGTCCTCCATATCAAATATAATGAACAAGTCTTCTGTTTCCTTTAGCCAGTTTCGTGCCTCAATGAAGGTTTCAGTTCCAACGAAGTTCTTGCCGCCCATTGCTTTAAAGTCTTTGCATATTTTGGCAAAGGCGGTACCAGGAGGAGAAGGAACCGCGGCCACTGGGGGAGGAGGAAGAGGGTTGTCTGTCGTGCCCGCGTTGTTGGCCCTGGCTTCTAAGTACCTTCGGAACCATCCAGGCACGGGTATTCCCTCAGGAAGGTTAAGATCGACCATGCTGAAAAACGAAAAGAAAAGATTCAAACGAGGAAACAAAGGGAAGTGCTAATGGCTTCTTGGGGAATAGCCTTTTTAAACATAAAACTTTTCTTGAAAAATGCTTCTTTATAAATGGTTTTGAAAATAGTTTCGGAAGGTTTTTAAAACTTTTGCTCAACCTAGTAACCTTCTGCTCTGATACCAAATTGTAACACACCACCTTCGCTAGGGTCACTCACAAAGGGAATGCACTAGTTTTGGTGGAGTATTATCTAGGTAAACATGCACAGAGATATCACAAGGCAGAACATAAATAAAGCAGCGGTAGAAATTAAAAACCAACTTTTTATTATTTCCAAAAAGGAGTCAAAAGCTCATATATCCAAGATACAAATTATTCCATTACGTCAAGTTCATAGTAAAGGAGCATAAACTTTAAAACAAAGTAAATTATTCCCCATAAATAGCAGAAGCAGCCATAGCATAGCCCAAGACCAAACCATACATGAGCTGTCAGAAAGAAAGTTGAATCCAAGCTAAAAGCTAGTGTTTCCTCCCTGGGAACCTGGGGGGACAAAAGAAAAAGGGGCGAAAGAAAAAGGGTCAGTCATAAAGACTGGTAAGCCCTAGTGACTTTCAGTATGAAAACTAGTAAAGGTAACATGATATGTGAAAACCGGAATTAAACATAAGGGTGATAACAGAAATGGTAGGATAATCAAGATAACAAGATAAGTCAAGTTTAACATCGCATGTTCAAGGTTCGCTGCACCAACTGTACTAGTATTCTAACCCATATCAAGTATTAACCATGAAATGATCCCTTATCCCAGTGTCAAGAAGTGACCCATTACGGGGTTCTACGGTATGATCTACTAATCGATCGGCTCCCTACAAGTCCTAGCTCGTCACGTGTCTGTGTCATACGGCCCTATCCAGAAATGTAGTTACCTATGCTAGGTCCACCATAGGGTGTATCACGTCCAATGGTGCCAACCACCGACACGAATCAAGCACGCACAGTGTAAATCTATGGGTGCCCAATGCCTGCTTTTTCAACTCCGGACTACGTGCACGACCATAGCCCGCCTGAACCTACAATGGCGCACCTACTCAGCCATTGTTCTGGTCGCTTACAATCAGCCCAGTAATCGTGCCCCACCCTGCCTAGTCCCAGGGTATCGTGATACATCTAATTGGGTTACTACTGAAAAGGACCGCGCAACTAGGGTTTCTAATGGGTTAAGTGTTGTCATTCAAATTCGTGACTTAACCCTATCCAGATCATGTATCAAGTTGGTTAAGTGTGTTCAAGCAGTTCATGACTTAGCCCTATCAAGTCATCGTGTCATGTTGGTTAAGTATATTCAAGTGGTTCATGACTTAACCCTATCATGTGGCATTAATTCATTAGTGCACGCCAACCTCTCACATTAAACTAACTGTTGTGGTTACTGGATTTGCCGGGCGGTTCCGGGCAGATTTACACCACAACATAGTCTAATCTTGGGTTTTTACGTGCGATATGACCAACTACCCACATTGGATCCTATTGTTTGCAGCCACTGGATTTGCCGGGAGGTTCCGGGCAGATTTACACTGCAAACTCAACCGAACCTCGAGTTGGCCATTTTCAAGTTTATCTAACTGTTATGCCCACATTCCAGTTTTCATGTTTAGATTCATATTGAGTTTTCAAGTCATGTTTTATGTCAAATCGTGTCAAGTTCATGTCCATATTCAGGTTCAAGTCATAGTAACGTTCATGTTCAAGTTTAAAGCTAATTTATGTTTTACCTAGTCTACCCAAATCGTATTCCCATCGCCCGTAAGTTCAAATCGATACAAATGAATCTAATTAGGGAGTGACATAAAAAGAAATGGGTATAAGGTGGCAAGAGTGATTACTAGCATATCATGATATGACTTGAAATAAAACATTACTGGCATATGAAATATTGGCCTCAAACATAAAGATTCCAAATCTAGCAAGATAAGGTACTAGTCAAAATAACAGTTGTCACAAGGTGATAGTATAGTCATGGTAACGACTGTCATAAGGTGATAGTATAGTCATAGTAACGATTGTCATAAGATGATAGTCATAAACATGTGACTAATAACAGATTCAACATGATAATGAGAGGGATTTCTCTTTTTGGTTTACAATATGAATAGGCCCCAAATCGATGTCATAGTAATATTCAAGAGTCAAGATCCAAGATGAACAAGAATGAATGTAAACAGTCATCATACAGAGGTCCAATTTCAATTTTACATCATATTCATAATACATTTGCAGTTTAAATCTGAAAATAACTGGGGCTTACAGATCGTGGTTCGAGAATTAGAAAAAGAGAGTCGTTTGTTGCTTAGTCAAGTCCTAATAGAAGTCCCCTAATCAGCAA
>JASFAX010001590.1:0-49951 GCA_030737875.1 Allium sativum
AACGTATTTTTTTATTCTTAAATAAAAGAATAGTATATATATAAATATACCAATATCCATGAAAGGAATTGAGATACTGAAACTTGTGCATAAGAGTAATGGCCATAGAGATATAAGGAATATAATACTCTAATTGGTTGGATTAGAAAGTGTACAATGTAGTTGGTAAATAAAAAGGATAAAATGGTATTAGTTAGTATCAAGGACAAAATCTCAGGGTTATTGGTAAGGACGATAGGAACCGATATGAAGGGAACGACGATTTTTTTTTAAAATATTAGTTGGGTTCAAGAATTTATTGGAAACATCATTAAAACCATGAAAAGGCGTTTGAGAATTTATCTGAATCGGATCAGCCTATTGACCAACCCAAAAATATTTTTAGATTTCGGTGCAGTAAATAGTCAGTAGGAAACTTGGAAGGGGTAGTAAAAAAAATTGGGTTGGATCGACCTAGTAGTCAACACACGGTTCGAAGCACACACATAGGCGGGTCGATCCACTCCTTGTTTTTCAGCTATATTAAAACTATGCAGTCGAAGCTTCATCGCTTTCAATTTCCCCACCTGAGAGCTGCGCCAAACCCATCTTCCCCCACTTCCAACACCCACCACCGCTCCAAAACTTCACCGTTTTCCACAAAATTAGTTTCAAATAGAAGCTTGTGACTTCCTTTACCAAAATCTAAACCTCTTTTTCGAGGATTTGGAAAATTTTCTCCGTGCCTCTACGACCCTCTTTAATTGTTGGTATTCCCCAATTAAGCCCCTAGGAGATTCCTTGGTTCCAGAACAATAGGCGCGTAGTGCAGGACTATGTGGATTCTATAGGATACCAAATTTTGCTTGGAAGACCGTTTGGATTTTCAGACTTTGTGGCCACCACCTTGGAGTAGCTTTTTCATGATATGGGGTTGCATCGGATTCTTAGAGCAGACTACTTACCCCAGGTTAGTTCGCCTTATTGACGCTAATTTGAATTATAGAGAGGAGAATATTGAGGCAGTGTTTAATGATGAGGTGAAAGTGATATCAGTTGTTTTTACTGAGATACAGTTTGGGGCCATGCATGGTATTAGAGTTGAAGGGCTTTGTAACAACCCGGATTTTGGAACTAATTTAAAATTTTATTTTTAACTAATTTAATGGATTTTAAGAACGTAAAATGATTTATTTTGAGAACTAACGGTTTAAAATTTTCTTAAATCGAAGTTAGAACATATAAATTTATATTAATTATAAAACAAACTCGTAATGGCGCGGTAGTTTGAAAATTTGATTATAAATTTCAACTGAGTATACATAATTCAAAATAAATCGGATTTCAGTAAAACTAGAAGTGTTAAAATTAGTTTAACAATATCTTTCTAACGAATGTAAGAAACTGAGATTTCACTTTAAAATTGTAAGTTATGTCCAGTTTAAAATTCAGAATAGTCGCTATGGAATTTATATATGTACTAATATAATATATAAGCCCTTAAAACTAGCCATTTTGCAAACGACCTCCGTTTTCGATGAAACACTTTTGTTGGATTCGGAATGTCAAATTATAATCAGGTTTAAAGTTTCATAATTTTTGGAATTAATATGTGAGGGTGGTAAATTTAAACGTGTTTTCAATTTCTGTTTGAATTTAAATATCCAGTAAAAAATGCCATTTTCAAACGGTCTCCAAATTCGAAGAAATTAGTTTTGTTAGGACCGTATTTGAAAACATAGCTAGATTTCAATATTCGTAATTTTTGGAGTCAGTATGTGGCCCCGATAAATTAAAATGTACGTTCAAATTCAAGGTTGATCGTTATATTAATTTATATTTTAATTTTGATAAAAACTGATCAAAAGTTCGATTTGGAGTTCGTGACATTTAACAAGCTATTATCGAATTAAATAATAACATTATTGTATATATTGATATAAATATACAGTCCCTAACCCAAATCTCTCCTACCCCATACGTTTAGCGCCGCCACAAACAAAATGAATGGCCTGTCTCAATCCATTTTTTATCCTTGATTTCTTCCTCCTCATTTCAAATTAATTCATGTTTCCAACGTGAAAAATGTGGAGAATTTTATCCGCTTCAGTTTAGTATGGGTTTGATCAGAAACCATAACGTGAATAGCTAGAATTTCAAGTTGGAAGGCAGCGTCTTTGGGCGCGAATCTCAAGTCACTGACGCCACCGAGTAGTGCGCCACCATAGGCGGCGGTGGAGTTCGAGGCGGTGCATCGTGCGGTGTGATCTGATGGGGTCTCGATCAACGTGGAGGCGGGCATAAGGAGCCCTATATCTTGATGTTGGGTTTGGCATCCTAGAGCGATGGAACGGTACTGAGAAGATAATTAAGATTAATCCCTTAATTAATTAAAATTAATGACGTTATTTAATTGTTCAATGTATAAAATCTCATAACTATTTCATACGGGATCGAAATCCAGTGATTTCAGTTGCGTTGGGATCGTGGCGATGAACTCTTCAATAGACCAAAACAAAAACTGAGCAAGTTGGATTTTGAGCTAAATTAAACGGTCATTTAATTTAGTTTAAAAACAGAAATTCAAAAATAAAGAGTGATGGAGTGGAAACCCAAGTGAGAAATCTCTCACTAAAATTTTGGTACAGTTATTTATTTTATAACTGAATATATGAACTGCCAGTATTAATTTTTATCAGTTTTTAATTATCACAAAAATGATGTACGGTGCCTGTTAGCTCACTTCACTATTGTTTGAAAACCATGGATGATTTAATTGACTGTATTATGTTGTGATTATGATGTTCAACATATTAAAAATAATGTTAATAATATTGTGGTAATTGAAATTAAATTATAAATATCCATTTATAATTAAAACAGTGAAATTTTTTAGAAAAATAATTCGAATCAAATTAAAATTGGTTAAATTTATTAACCAATGATTAATTTGAATTCATTATTGTTGTTTGAAAGCCCCACACGGGTCTATGGATGATAATTAATTCACATCTCCCTCGGATTTGACTGTATGTCAACCAATTGATTGACAGATTGTTATAAGCGTTATTTAATTATTTAATGCTTATATAGTAGTAAATTGCGCTTTGGATGTGGATTGACTGTTTAATAGTTGTTTATCATTATTTTTGAATACATGCGATGTATAAAATCCATATAAATAAAATTTTATGGTAATTAATTGAGTCTGATTCCAATTCAGAAATAACGAATATTTTATAATAATATTCAGCGAAAAATCAAAATATGATTTTGATGTCTGATTTTAGATGGACACAAAAATATTGGAATATTCATAATTGAAATGAATATATGAAGCCAAGTTAAGTAGATGTACACCATTTTAACTCGAATGGGATTTTTTTTCAATTTATTCATTTTATAGTGATTATGAAAATAATGATTTCAAAATCAGATAATTCGAAAATATTATCATATTAATATTATAATGATATAGAATATTCAATTTTTATTTAAAATTGAAAATAAAGTTGAAATCGTTTTAAAATGAATTTATAAATAATTTATAAATTACGTTTTAAATGGAAATCGACGATATATATTATATATATAATGGCTTGAATAGAAAGCGCCGCGCAACGATCGTTCGTGATTTTGGACAATTAACTTCGAATTGGCATAACGGGAGATCCGACTATCGGATTCTCCATAAAGAGGAACGTTGGGTTCGTATTGAAAAGATCTTTCCAATGAATATAAGAGATTTAAATTTGAATGGTTGGATTTCAAAATAAGTCCAAATAAGTTTTAGAAAAGGTCGTTATGGATGCAAGTCGGTGGCCGTTATTGGAAACTGACCGTAAGGGCCTAAATAAAATTACTAAAAATATGGAAAAGTTGTGTAAAATCATAATAAATAATTTGAAAATGCTTTGGATGAAATATTTCATATTTGAAAAGATAAAAGATTTTTATCCAAATGAACTAGTTATTAATTAGAATGATAATCCAATGTTTTTAAATAAATAAATTAAATTAGTAAATGGTTTTTAGTAATAACCAGATTTTCCAATAAATAAATTGGAATGAATTTGAATGGAAATTATCTTCGGATATTTCGATATTGGATTCCACGATTATATGGATATTGTTGAGTAATTTGGAAGATATGTATGTCATTATTTCCAATAGATATTTGTTGGTTTCAGAATTTGATATTGAATATAAGACGATATGATTTCTATTTAGAGCCTTGTATTTAATATCAAATCGGATTTTGGGTTTGCTGTGAACGGTGTTTTTATATGACATTTGTTCTTTAACCCAATTAAAAGCAAGATTAATTTCTAGAAAGTTTAATAATCATTAAGCAATGATTTGTGAAATTAAAAACTGAACTAGAGTTTTAATAAATCTTTAATTAGATTTGAATGGATGAATGGTGATTAAATTTACCAAAACATGAGATGTGATATAAACCAAATATACTTGGTTGTTGATATTGATTGTGATGGATTGTCTGGATTGTGCTCGCTAATTTATGAGCAAGATATGCTTTTAAATTTAGCATTAGGTTGGTAAAAATATTTGTATGCTAACATCTTGTGAAACACTTCACGATTTGACTACGGGATGTTTAGCGATGTTGTGGAGTTCATTTCAAATTTAATGAATGATTTTGAAATGATATTTTTCTTAAGTGAAAAGAAATGTATTCCTGATTTTGGACAGGGAATGTTTTATAAAAATATTTTATAAAATCTAAAGGATTTCGAGGCCTAAACCCGATGTGGTCGAAATGATTTCAAAATGTATTGTGTGTTTGACATTGTAGTTCATCACATAATCGATTAGTTGCTGTTGATGATGTATCTGTTTGGTGGCGGAGAATTTATTCTCTTGCTTAACACCCTCATTTGAGACGTACGAGATCAAAGGTTATGTGATTAATAGTGACTGGTCATATGTGTGAATTGCTAATGTGAAGTACTATATATTGAAAGTACTTGTGATTATTATATTGTGAAATGATTTTCCTTACTTCAGGATATGAAATGATTTAATATATGGCTAAAGATTCGGGTAACCCGGACGACTAAAAGTTTATAGGCATTGTACGATGTAGCCTGCTCCATGTGTAGGAGGTGCACGTATATATATCGAGTTGGTAAGTTGCGAACCCGTCGCCTTGTCTGAGGGCTGAATACCTCCCGATATTTAGTTGCATATTATTTGTGTGCATTCTGATGTTTTGGAATTCATATTTCCAAAGATTTTGGTTTGAGATCCCGAAGTGAAATCTACTTTGATATAAAAGCTAGATATGTATTTCAAATGATTTGAAATAATAATTCGGGAATAAAGTCCAAAGAAATAATTTCTGTAAAGTGAATTGAATTCTGAAAAATCTAAATTTGGGGTTTAAGCCTAAATGGGTAGATTGGAATATTGCATGTTATATGATGCATTGTGGATCCATATATATGTTATTGGTTATTGTTTAGGCACTGGAATTCATGGGGGTAAACCCGTTTCATGACATATGGCGTAGTCCCGTGAATTACCTTATTTTAAAATTAAAGTTTAATAACTATTTAAAATTCTTACACCAGTCCCATGATTGACTCGGAGTTTGTTGTTTCTACCTAAACTCTGGGTGCCCATATTTTCCACACGGGCATCTAGTAGTTTTGGTTTTCGCAGATATTTCTTTTCCCAGGATCCTGGATTATAGCTATAGCTATATTCGGAAAGCTTTGTATCTGTGTATTTCCTTCAGTTGTGGTAGTTGATATTTTCTGCTACACATTATGCTTATGTATTATTTTTGTTGCTTTATAATTTGTAAATCTCTGATATTTTTCTGCTATATATTATTCATACTCTAAAATGTTCTTGTACTCTGGTGTAATTGTTGTAATAACAATGAAATGTTCTAGTGTTTGTGTTCCAATGAGTCGTGTTCTCAAAGCAGTCCGCCTTCTTGTTTAGTTTAGGCTGGTCAGGAAGTCTGGGTCGCTACAGCTGGTATCAGAGCTTTGGTTTACAAAGTTCGAGAACAGGGCACATTATAACTAAATGAAAGAATTCATCAGAGATAGGATTAGCAATTTCCTATGAGAATGACTCGTTAGAGATAGGGTTAGTAATGCCCTAGAATGAGGTAGAAGAGTATTATTTATAAACACAAATTTAGTTTTGAAGTTTATATTTTATTATATGTATTTGAGTATTTTATTTTGTATTGAATCTGAACTATCAGGTATATGAAGATCTTTAATATACTCGTAATTAAGTATATCCAAAGTCTCAAATATACTGGATAGATCTAGAATAACACTCTAGTAACCTGGAGATGATTTTGATGATGACCATGGAATCATCAGTGTTTATGTTCGAGTTTCAAAAGTGAGATATCTATATATTTCCAATTGACTGGTGTGAGAACCAAAACATAGATAGGGTTTATGTTTGTGATTTGGCATTAAAAATATGATTTTTGAGTATATAAAAGTTATATATTTGAAAAGCTAATCAACTAATTGATTGCTAGTTGTGATGCATGATTATTAATTCAAACTAATAAAATTATTGGAACGATAAAACCAATATAAGAATGAATGATAAATGAAAACCAAACCAAATATATTATAGAGCTGAATAGCAAATTTAGTTCGAATTGGATCAGGTCATAACTCCGCCTGTGTAGTTTTCTATGCAGCCTGTCCCAAGCAAGGGTAAAGGAGGAGGGTTGTGATAGGCTTGGCGAGCCAACGTAAAAACTTAGCCTCTCTTATGGATATGGAAACTTATGATATATCGTTGGGGCATAACCCTCTTAGTGACGCGCTATATTGAGGCTCGGATATGGTGTTAAATATGCAAGGACTGGGTCGCCATTCTCTTAGTGGCACGCTACACCGACGCCCCGGGGTAGTGATAAGTGAGCAAGGGTCCTCACATTTTTCTCAGCGGATGCGAGGGGCAAGGAAGCTAGTCGACAATAGTAGGGTTCGGTTAGGTAGTTGGAATGTAGGGTCCTTAACAGGAAAATTAAGAGAGATAGTGGGTACTATGATTGGGAGACGGTTTAACATCTTGTGCATTCAAGAGACTAAATGGGTGGGTCAGAAGGTGAAGGAGGTGAAGAACACTGGCTTCAAGTTGTGGTACATGGGAGAAGTACGTAACAAGAACGAGGTAGGCATATTGATTGACAAGAACCTTCATAACAATGTGGTTGACGTCAGAAGACGAGAGTATAGGATCATCCTAGTTAAGCTAGTAGTTGATGAGGTGGTTTTGAATGTCATTAGCGCATATGCCCCCACAGGTAGGTCTAAGTGAAGAAGCCAAGAGGAAATTCCGGGAAGACTTGGATGTCATGGTTAGAAATGTGCGTAATTGCGAGAAACTTTTTATAGGAGGAGACTGCAATGGCTATGTTGGCTCATCTAGCGGGGTTTTGAGCGAGTGCATGGTTGTTTTGGCTTTGGCAGTAGGAACCAAGAGGGTGAAGATATATTGAATTTCGCTCTCTCTTTTGATCTCATGATTGCTAATACCTTCTTTAAAAAGAGGCAATCACATCTGATCACCTTTAGTAGTGTCCAACAGGCTAGCTAGATTGACTTTGTCCTAACTAAAAGAGATAGTAAACGAGATTGTGTTGATTGCAAGGTCATACCTGGAGAATGTGTCGTCTTACAACACCAGCTCTTGGTATGCGTGTTTCGTCTTTAGGTGGTGAAGGATAAGAGAGCGAAGATTAGCAGGACGAAATGGTGGAAACACAAAGGACATGCTTCACGGGTGTTTTAAGATAGAGTGATGGGAGAAGGGGCATGGAATGTGGAAGGAGAAGCAAACATCATGTGGAATGCGATGGCAATTTGCATTTGGATATTCGCTACTGAGGTATTTGGGATAACAAGAGGAAGCAAGCGAGAACCCAAGGATTCGTGGTGGTGGAACGACGAGGTGCAAAAGGCTATCAAAGAGAAGAAGGAATGCTACAAATGCATGCACCATCATAGAAATGAAGAGAACATGCACAGGTACAAAGTGGCAAAGAAGACTGCAAAGAGAGCAGTGGGTGAAGCAAGGGGACGAGCGTACGAAGATTTGTATCAAAGGCTAAGTACAAAGAAGGGTGAAAAAGACGTTTATAGAATAGCTAGGCTACGCAAGAGGAGGACAAGGGACTTCAATCAGGTTAAATGCATTAAGGACGAGAATGATAGACTTTTGGTGAAGGATGATGAGATAAAGAATAGGTGGAGAGAATACTTTGATAAGCTTTTCAACGAAGAAAGTGATAGCTCTTCGATCGAGTTGGAAGACTTTGTCGACAGCACCGATAGGCATTTTGTGCGGGGATTTCAAGAAGTTGAGGTAAAAGGGGCTTTGAAACGGATGAAATCAGGCAAGTCAGTAGGGCCTGATGACATTCCTATTGAGATGTGGAGATGCTTTGGAGATGCAGGGATAACATGGCTAACTAAGTTGTTCAATAATATTTTCAAATCAAACAAAATGCCAGATGAGTGGAGGAGAAGCATTTTAGTTCCAATCTTCAAGAATACAGGAGATATTCAAAGTTGCACAAACTATAGAGGAATTAAGCTTATGAGTCATACAATGAAGCTTTGGGAGAGAGTTTGCGAGCAGCATTTAAGGAGGTTAACAAGTGTCTCTAGGAATCAATTTGGTTTTATGCCTGGAAGGTCAACCACTGAGGCGATTTTCTTGGTTAGGAAACTTATGGAGAGATACAGGGAGAAGAAGAAAGATCTCCACATGGTTTTTATTGACCTGGAGAAAGCTTATGACAGAGTGCCGAAGAGGGTTATGTGGTGGCCGCTAGAAAGGAAGAGAGTGCCATCAAAGTATATTACCCTTATTAAGGATATATACGAGGGGGTCGTGACTAGTGTCAGGGCATGCGATGGTGAGACCAAAGACTTTCCAATTAACATAGGGTTACATCAAGGTTCGGCTTTGAGCCCCTATATTTTTGCATTAGTGATGGATGAAATCACAAAAGATATACAAAGGGAGATTCCTTGGTGTATGCTCCTTGCTGATGATGTTGTGCTGATTGATGAAAGTAGAATAGGGGTTAATCGACAACTGGAGTTGTGGAGGGAGACCTTGGAATCAAAGGGTTTCAGGCTTAGCAGAACTAAAACAGAGTATATGAAGTGTGAGTTTAGCAGTGTCAGGTCAGATGGCGGAGAAGTTACCCTGGACGATAGAGTAGTACCCAAGAATGAATTGTTTCGATACTTAGGGTCTATGTTGCACTTTGATGGGGAGATTGATAAGGATGTTAGTTTTAGAATTCAAGCAGGATGGGTGAAATGGCGACTAGCATCTGGCATTCTCTGTGACAGGAAGATTCTTCCGAAGCTTAAAGGAAAGTTCTATAAGACAACAATCAGGCCTGCAATGTTATATGGTGCAGAATGTTGGCCTACTAAGAGGCAACACGTCCAAAAGATAAGCGTAGCAGAGATGCGGATGCTGCATTGGAGCTGTGGGCATACCAGACGAGATCAGATTAGAAATGAGGACATTCAGGAAAAACTTGGAGTTGCACCTATTGAAGAGAAGTTAGTCCAATACCACTTGAGATGGTTTGGACATATCCAACGTAGACCATACAATGCACCTGTACGCGTTGGAATTATAGGCCGCGCTGAAGGCCCAAAGAGAGGCAGAGGTCGACCTAAAATGACATGGAAGGAGATAATAAAGAGAGATTTGAGTAATTGGAGTTTATTTGAAGAGCTGGTAGTTGATAGGAGTGCATGGAAGTTGGCAATCCACATACCAGAACATTAAGGTTTTTTTTTATTATTTTAGACTTTATTTCACGTTTATTGAACCTTTTTACTTTTTATTACTATTTTAGATTTTATTTCACTTTTTTTGTACCTTTTTACTTATTATTATTATTTAAAAAACCCTTTATCATACGACTTTTTATCTGTTTGGTTATTTTAAATCCTTATATATATATTATCAACATCATTTATTTTATTTTATTTTAATTTTGGGTTCGATATCTAGCCAACCACAACTTGTTTGGGATATATGGATATGATGTTGTTGTTGTTGTTGGATCAGGTCATGGATTTACTGTTGAGTAAAGAAATATATTGTGTGCCCAACAAACAAATGCATCTTAATGAGTTGGTTGCGTAATTTTATTATTTTATCAACTCTTGTGAGTGATTTGGATGCATTGTGATGGTTGTTCTGTGTTAAATTTAAACCTACGCCATAGGATAGCAACAAATAAATGATGAACTACACCGCACGACATACTACATGAAGATAGCATAACATATCATATTCCATATAAGCATTTGGTGCTTATATGATGACGTTTGGATTACCATGCGAGCGAGACTCTTGTATGACGATGACTGAATTACATGTTGAACATAAGACTGATTATGGACTTAATAAACATATAAAGGTGCTCGGGGATGGATTTAATTAAAACCCTACACAAGTCTGGAGATGTCTAAAATTCACATCTCTCTTGTTTTTGAATAAGGAACATGGATTATTTTATTTCCAACACTGGGGCATGGTATGAGATTTCCACTTTTTAAATGTCTCCCTTGGGTATAGATAGGTCATAAAAATTGTGTATGCTTTTTATTGATTTATTGGTTGCCTAATATGGCCCAATAAAATTTTCAAACCCTCCCCGTACAAAGGAGGTTATGTGGAAATTTTTTAAAAATTTAGGGTGTTAGCCAAATTTTGAAGAAATTAGAAAGTTCTTAGAAACTGAAAAGATGGGGAACTTGAGTCAAGCGAAGGTTGAGTTGATTAAGTAAACAACCTTCGATTATATCTTCCTTTTCAGGGAAAAAATGATTTTAAGTGGGGGAGATGTATAATTTATATGTTAATTTTGATAAAAACTAATCAAAACTGTCAAATTGGCTTATGAAACATGTCCCATTTTGTTCAGAATGATGGTATTTGGTTAGGAACGACAGTCGTTGGGTTCGATTAGGAGTTCGTGACATTTAACAAGCTATTATCGAATTAAATTTATTATTATTATAATATATAGATATAAATATAAAATCCCTAACCCAAAGCTCTCCTACTCCATATGTTCAGCGCTGCCACAAACAAAATGAATGGCCCGTTTCATTCCATTTTTGATCCTTGATTTCTTCCTCCTCATTTCGAATTAATTAATAATTCCAACGTGAAAAATGTGGAGATTTTTATCAGCTTCAGTTTCATATGGGTTTGATTAGAAACCATAATGTGAATAGCTCGAATTTCGAGCTGGAAGGCGGCGCCTTTGTGTGCGAATCGAATCTTGAGGCACTGGCGCCACTACAGGCGGTGGTGGAGTTCGAGGCGGCGCGTCGTGTTGTGCGATCTAATGGGGGTCTCGATCTACGTGGAGGCGGGCGTGAGGAGCCCTAAATCTCGATGTTGGGTTCGGCACCCCGGAGTGATGGAACGATACTGAGAAGATAATTAAGGTTAATCCCTTAATTAATTAAAACTAATGACGTTATTTAATTGTTCAATGTATAAAATCTCATAACTATTTCATACGGGGTCGAAATCCAATAATTTCAGTTGCGTTGGGATCGTGGTGACGAACTCTTCAACATGGAACTGACCAGAACGGAAACAGAGCAAGTTGGATGTTGAGCTAAATTAAACGGTCGTTTAATTTAGTTTAAGAACATAAATTTAGAAATAAAGAATGATGGAGTGGAAACCAATGTGAGAACTCTCTCACTAAAATTTTTGTACAGTTATTTATTTTATAACTGAATATATGAACTGCCAGTATTGATTTTTATCAGTTTTTAATTATCACAAAAATGTCGTACGATGTCTGTTAGCTCGCATCACTGTTGTTTGAAAACCATGGATGATTTAATTGACTGTATTTTGTTGTGATTGTGATGTTCAACATATTAAAAATAATGTTAATACTATTATGGTAATTGAAATTAAATTATAAATATCAATTTATAATTAAAGCAGTGAATTTTGTTAATTAGAAAAATAATTCGAATCAAATTAAAATTGGTTAAATTTATTAACCAGTGATTAATTTGAATTCATTATTGTTGTTTGAAAACCCCACACGGGTCGGGGGATGATAATTAATTCACATCTCCCTTGGATTTGACTGTATGTCAACCAATTGATTGACAGACTGTTAGAAGCGTTATTTAATTATTTAATTCTTATACAATAGTAAATTGCACTCTGGATGTGAATTGACTGTTTAATAGTTGTTTATCACTATTTTTGAATACATGCAATGTATGGAATCCATATAAATAAAATTATATGGCAATTGATCGAGTCTGATTCCAATTCAGAAATAACGAAATTTTAAAATTATATTCAGTGAAAAATCAAAATATGATTTTGATAACCGATTTTGGATGGACACAAAAATATTGAAATATTCATAACTGAAATGAATATATGAAGCCAGTTTAAGTAGATGTCCGCCACTTTAACTCGAACAAGATTTTCTATCGATTTTATTCATTTTATAATGAATATGAAAAGGTTTGATTTCAAAATTTGATAATTCGAAATTATTATCATTTTAATATTATAATGATATAAAATATTCAGTTTTGATTTAAAATTGAAAATGAAGTTGAAATCATTTTAAAATGAATTTATAAATGAATTATAAATTACATCTTAAATGGAAATCGACGATATTATATATATATATATATATAATGGATTGAATAGAACGCGCCGCGCAGCGATCGTTCGTGAATTTCGACCCTTAACTTCGAATTGGCGTAACGAGAGATCCGATCGTCGGATTCTCCAAAAACCAGAACCGTTGGGTTCGTACCGAAAAGATCTTTCCAAAGAATATAAGAGATTTAAAATTGAACAGTTGGATTTCAAAAAAAGTCCAAATCAATTTTGGAAAAGGTCGATATGGATGTAGTTCGCTGGCCATTATTGGAAACCGTCTGTAAGGGCCTAAATAAAATTATTAAAAATATGAAAAAATTGTGTAAAATCATATTAAATGATTTAAAAAGGTTTTTGGATGAATTATTCCATATTTGAAAAGATAAAATATTTTTATCTAAATGAACTAGTTATTAACTAGACAGATAATCCAATGTTTTTAAATAAATAAATTGGATTAGTAAATGGTTTTAGAAATAACCAGAATTTTCCAATGAATAAATTGGAATGGATTTGAATGGAAATTATCTCTGGATATTTAGATATTGGATTCCGTGATTATACTGATATTGTTGAGGAATTTGGAAGATATGTATATTGTTATTCCCAATACGATATTAGTTGGTTTCAGAATTTGATATTGAATATAAGCCGATATGATTTCCATTTATAGCCTTGTATTTAATATCAAATGGGATTTTGGGTTTGCTATGAACGGTTTTTTATATGACATTTGTTCTTTAACCCAATTAGAAGCAGGATTAATTTCTAGAAAGTTTAATAATCATTAAGCAATGATTTGTGAAATTAAAAACTGAACTAGAGTTTTAATAAATATTTAATTAGATTTGAAAGAATGAATGGTGATTAAATTTACCAAAACATGAGATGTGATATAACCCAAATATACTTAGTTGTTGATATTGATTGTGATGGATTGCCTAGAATATTGATTGTGATGGATTGTCTAGATTGTGCTCGCTAGTTTATGAGCAAGATATGCTTTTACATTTAGCAATGGGTTGGTAGAAATATTTGTATGCTAGCATCTTGCGAAACACTTCACGAATTGACTACGAAATGTTTAGCGATGTTGTGGAGTTCATTTCAGATTTAATGAATGATTTTGAAATGATATTTTTTTTAAGTGAAAAGAAATGTATTCCTGATTTTGGACAGGGAATGTTTTATAAAAATGTTTTATAAAATAGAAAGGATTTCGAGGCCTAAACCCAATGTTGTCGAAATGATTTTGAAATGTAATATGTGTTTGACATTGTAGTTCATCGTATAACCGATTAGTTGCTATTGATGATATATCTGTTTGGTGGAGGAGAATTTATTCTCTTGCTTAACACCCTTCTTTGAGACGTACGAGATCAAAGGTTATGTGATTAATAGTGACTGATCATATGTGTGAATTGCTAATGTGAAGTACTATATATTGAAAGTACTTGTGATTATTATATTGTGAAATGATTTTCCTTACTTCAAGATATGAAATGATTTAATATTTGGCTAAAGATTCGGGTAACCCGGACGGTAAAAGTTTATGGGCATTGTACGATGTAGCCTGCTCCATGTGTAGGAGGTGCACGTTTATATATCGAGTTGGTAAGGTGCGAACCCATCGCCTTGTCTGAGGGCTGAATACCTCCCGATATTTAGTTGCATATTATTTGTGTGCATTCTGATGTTTTGGAATTCATATTTTCAAAGATTTTGGTTTGAGATCCCGAAGTGAAATCTACTTTGATATAAAAGCTAGGTATGTATTTCAAATGATTTGAAATAAGAATTCAGGTATAAACTCCAAAGAATTAATTTATGTAAAGTGAATTGGATTTTGAAAAATCTAAATTTGGGATTTAAGCCTAAATGGGTGGATTGGAAAATTGCATGTTGTATGATGCATTGTGGATCCATATATATGTTATTGGTTATTGTTTAGGCACTGGTATTCATGGGGGTAAACCTGTTACGTGACATACGGCGTTGTCCCATGAATTACCCTATTTTAAAATTAAAGTTTAATAACTGTTTTAAGTTCTTACACCAGTCCCGTGATTGACTCGGAGTCCATTGTTTCTACCTAAACTCTGGGTGCCCATATTTTCCACATAGGCAGCTAGTAGTTTTGGTTTTCGCATATATTTCTTTTCCTAGGATCCTGGATTATAGCTGGAGCTATATTCGGAAAGCTTTGTATCCGTGTATTTCTTTCAGTTGTGGTAGATGATATTTTTTGCTGCACATTATACTTATGTTTTGTTTTTCTACTACTTTATAATTTGTAAATCTCTGATATTTTCCTGCTGTGTATTATTCATACTCTGATATATTCTTATACTCTGGTGTAATTGTTGTAATAACAATGAAATGTTCTAGTGTTTGTGTTCCGATGAGTCGTGTTCTCAAAGCAGTCAGCCTTTTTGTTCGATTTAGGCTGGCCGGGAAGTTTGGGTCGCTATAGGCTTTGGATTAGAGCACATTGAGATGACTGATGAGGCCGTATTAGGTCGGATTTTTAATTATATTCGATATAGAGCTTGGGATATGAGGCATTTGCGCCCATTAGCTAGGGTAGTTATACACATATTACAATATATCTTTGTTGCCCACACTGGTAGTTTAGACAGGGCTACTTGCACAGTTAGGCGTGCCACTAATGCTATTTCTGTTGGGCTTCATATCAATTGGGAGAGGGAGGCTGTGGCCCATTTTGCGAGTACCACAGACACGAGACAGTCTACGATCACCTTTGGGCATTGGTCAATTGTGTTTAGATAGTTCCATGTTCGCTTTGGTAATGAGAGTTCTATTATGCAGACCCCACCCTCTGATAGATCCTTCCACTCTGAATGAGATGCACATTGAGTTGGCCCTGCTGCAGGAGGCCCAACCATGAAATATAAGGAGAAGAATGGATACTATGACGGCGATGATGATAGAGAGAGTCAACAGGACCAGGAGGGCTAGCAGAACCAGGAGGATCAGCAGATTTATCATGTTGGACGTCAACTAGAGGGAGGTTATGGAGATGAGTTTGTTCATGAGTAGGGGCAATGCATTGTGGAGCCCTACATTATTTTTATCCTCCTGCAAGACAAGATTATCAGAGCACAGAGCCATACTTGGGAGGCGCCGGGACTTCCCAGTCATCACAGTGGGGTCCATGGCCAGGATAGGTGTTGTGGGATGTAAAGAGAGAGGTCTCGTCCATCTTTGGACGGCAGGACCAGTTAGCCAGGGAGCACCAGGACATCTTGCTTGGACAGAAAGGTATGGCTCGTATGAAGCTTGACTTTATTCAAACACAACATTAGTCTGTGCAAGAGATTCTTTCAACTCAGCAACGCTTCGAGCATATGCGCTTGGAGGTTCGAGATAGCACTAGGTGCCAGGAGGAACGCCTAGGTGGATTGGATTCCTTTCTTCGGGACATCATTGACAGGGACCCGAACCTCCTTTCTGAGAGTAAATTGATATCACCATTGCTTCATATAGGACCCCTTCTTTTATCTTTGAACTTGGCTAACCTTTTTTATTTTGGCAACTATAGTAAAAACCTATACCTAAAAGTTATCTTTTAGTTGTGGTAGTAGCTTATCTTACTTTGGTAATTGTGAGATACTTTTCCCTATTTGATGAAATTAATGGTAAACCACAATAGATATAACTTAACAACAATAGAAACAGAAAGAAAATTTACATTAAAGTAACGAAAACTAGATTTTTCATCGGAAAACTTATAAGAAGTGGAAATACAAAAAAAAAATTGATTTTTCTAAAATTTGCAAACTTAAAATAGGTTGGTAGGGTTTGGATGCAAAAATTGGGTGAAATGCACTCTTACCTTGTAAGAGTATGGGAAATTTTGGATGAAAATTTATTTTTGATTTTTCAAAATATTGCATTCATATAGAAATTACCAGTATATTTAGGATGTGTGTATCATATTCTCAAAAGATTTTCAAGATAAACTTGCATTCATATAGGGGGTACCGTTTAGGCATTCATTGCATTCATACATTTTGTGAGTTGTGTTACTCTTCGCATGTTACACTTCGCACAAGTGCAAAATTGGTATGTACACATGATGGATGCAAATTATATGGGAAATAACATAACTCCACACTTATCAAATTTTGAGGATGAAATTTCCTAAGGAGGGGAGAATGTAACAATCCGTATATATATATATATATATATGTATATGTATAATTATTTGTCAGAAAATATCTATATTTTATGATTTCAGACTTAAGCCCCGAAGCATACACCATTGTGTTCTTGGCAATTTTCAAATTCATTTTCATATACGACTTTCCCCAAACGGAGCCCGTGTGGGGAAGTTATTGATGGACAATGCTTTGGAAAATTATACGCATATATATGTGCACCAGTTTGGAATTTGAAATACTCTATAAACGGAATAAAATAATTTGCATGAAATATTCAGAAAGAAAGCAAACGTTAAAAACCAAAGTTAAAAACCAACGTTAAACAAAATAAATAATCGGAAAAATCAATGTTGGTGACGTAGCAACTGGGTGGACCCGGGGAACATGTTGGTCGACCCAGGGGTCGACCAACACTAGAGCTGAGTTGACCTGGGGGTCGACTCACTTGGGGATCGAGTCGACCTTGTGCCGATTAAGATGATGTTGTTTTATCGATATGAACCTTTCATATTTTATTTTATTTTATTTGACGAACGAGAATCTTCTGTGCACTTATAAATAGACTAGTAGAGCCTAGCCTCCAACTCATATTTTCTGAGATAACGCCAAGGCTCTGCCATTTTTCTTCTTCTCCAAATCTTTCACAAATAAGAATATTAGTTTTTAGGAATTCTAATTCAAGATTTGAGGATAAAGATTGTAGATCAACAATATAGGTATTCTGATTTCTTGTCTACTTGAGGTAAATTCTGTGAATCTGAATTATTAATGTTTCTTACTTTCTTTTCAGCATCGGATTTGTAAATCCATGGTTATCTCAATACTAGATTCAATTAAAAATAGCACGGAATAGCAGATTTGAATCAGATTCAAGGATTGAAATGCAGTCAGGTGAGTGGATTTGAATTATACCATTTGATAATGGTATATTTATCATTTACATTCCCCATAATTATTAATGTGATAAATAATTGAAATTTGTGGTAATAACATAATTTATTAATAAGTACGTTAAAAATATGGCTTTTGTACAAATATATTACATTAATCTTCTGTTTGGATTGAGAATTACAGTAATACTAAAATTGTGAAATTTATAATAATTATGGCTATGTTCTTAAGGTTATTATTCAATGGAAAATTGGATATGTTGTAACAGAATTACAGTGAAATTGAGAATAATGGTAAAATAATTAAGATGCCTAATTTTGTATAAAAATTTACAGTAATTGGAAATGATATATGAATAACAGGGATTAATATCTAACTATAAAAAGGGAAATTAGTAGTAGATTGGGTTAGTTAGATTGGGGAAAAATGGATGTATTTCCATAACAGCAAAATTACTGAGAATGTAGTTGCAAGAAAAGAAAGAAAAAGGGGATTAGCATGAAATAGGGGTTCTTTCATCGTATTGCACACTAATTCAAATTATATGTCCATATTGAAAAAAAGGAAATAACTTGCAACTACGAATCTTAATAATTGTACGTTATGTAAATATATTTTTATATCGTTACATTAACCAATGTAATGAAATGTGCGAAGTATTTTCCTGAAGTAATAAGAATGTACAGAATGGTAAAAAAAGGAAAGTTACAATAGTAAATGTTTGGTTGAATATTAAGGAACCTAGGGAAATGTGATGAACATAGAATATAACCTGTTAATTTTATGAATAAGAATGAAATATAATATGTAGGCTTATCCTAAGGATGAGTGGAATTATAACATAGGTTATAATTAATAATAAAACGAAATATTATTAATAAGCTTTAGTTAAGTGAACTAAGTTAATAAGCAAGCCCATAACAACGATTGTGATAAAAGTGTAAGATAAGGTTATGATTAATTAAGAAATAATAAAGTAGGCTTATTATTAGCCGACTTATAATTCGAAGTATCAGGTCTAATAAATATAATAATAGTAAGCAAAAGTCTGCTCCAGCGGCATAGGGCTGATTAAAGAAAGTAAGCAGCCATAATGAGCTAATGAACCAAGTAACTTGAATAAAAAGTAAATATGTGGATAATCAAGTTAATTAACAACATGATGCGATAATGCAAGCACATGATTAAAAGATTAGACGTAGTATCTAACGGCGCGACTGCGTGATGCACTCAAACCATTCCGTACGTATGGATATAAAGAACCCAATGGGGCAGATCATCGTGGTGTCTTAAGACACGAGAGAAGCACATCCAACTGATTATTCTATGGGACTTGAAGAAAGTGCTAGACTTCTATGGGATGTGGGAGGGTACTTTGAGATGGCCCACTTGGGAAACTAGGTAATCTTTACGCACAGAAGCAATTTGTAGTTCCATCTAAGAGTAGACCCTGGCTGCAATCATGATATGGCAGCCAGAACGACGGGCTTATGACGTTAGAATGATCCGGCGGTTGCCTCGCATGGGAGAGGGGGGTGGTCAGGACCAAATAAGGATAGTAGTCGTTGGGTACCTGTCATCAACAGTCAATGTGATGCGGAAAGACTAAGAGCTAAACCAACAGACAACGTTCTTTCAATATCGAGGCTTTGGTAAGGGACATGCCAAATTGGATGCTAGATTGGTTATTAGTGACACGTCATTAGCTCTTGATGTATTATTTCATTAGTTGAAGGTTAGGCCATGGTGAGGACATAGCCACTGTGAAAAGAGATGGACCATATGTGAATATCTGTATTGTAGGCCCAATGAAGCCATCCTTTACAGATATTGTAAGATCCCGACCGAGTTCTACGCGTAAGATGCAGCCCTATTACAGGAGTTGAGTTATAGTAGGCAGCACGTTCGTGTGAGGGTCTAGATACACACACTAGGTGGTGTATTGTAGACATCAAGGCAATACTCCATGTTGACACATGATTCGATCGAGGAGTTCGGATATGAGGACCTGTGCGCTTATGAGACATAGCGATGATAGTTCTATGCGATTGCGTGGCGTAATGATATAGATTTTCGTGCATGGTTTGGCGTAGGAAGGAGGTCGTATATGCTTCCATGGTAAGATGGCGGAGATGGTATGAGGAGGGTACTATGGGGAGTACCTTGAGATGTTGGACATAGCTGAATATATATATTAGATTAGGTTTATTCTACTGGAAAGTTGATGGGTACGACGTGAGTTTAGAGGCTTGAGTGCAATTAACCTGAATAACCTAATAATGAATAAAATGTAACTGAGCAGTATATGTAGGGTTAATTCAGAATGTATAATTTGTCCTCTCACCAGAATTTTTTGTTTTGACCCTCTCCTCATAACATACTCACAAGTTAGATTTATGGCAGAGACTTGGTTGTCTTTGGACACTTATTAGAAATTTTTACTATTTCGGTAAATATATATTTGATTATTATATTTTATCCATTCTACTGTGAGATGTTTTATCGAGCTGTGACATATTTATTATCTCTGTCTTTTCTGTAGGATACCTGACAAGCCAACTCAGGCTTCAATAGATTGGGATTTTTGAGAAAAACTTGGTTTGACAAAACTCGATTTGTTACAATGGTACCATTTTTACCTATTTATGCTCTATATTATTGATGCACGCAGTTTGTTTCTTGACCAATTGAAATGTTAATGACAATAGTTTTATTATCTGATTTTACAGCCGGACCTTTATGTTTATTATTAGAGGAGTGGTTGTTCAAATTTAGGGTTTTAATTGTGTGATTGGTATTTTATTTTCTATTGACGACTTTTACATCTTGCCCTAGCATTCAAGGAAATAATTTCTATGCCTGATTATTTTGACTCATGGAATAACATTAGTTTTTATGGCTCATAGTATGCTTTTATTTTTTGTTCTATTTCGTTATGAATACTCATTAAGCTGCTTACTTCAATTTTAATGTTAGTTGTTTCGAAATATATATTTTAAAAACATCATAAATCTCAATGTTAACCAAAATTGTACTTATACAGTATTTTATGAAGTATTTATTTATCAAAAAAAAAAATCCAAAACAACCAGCAATGGACCTAATAAGCTTTGTGAATGTCAATGAGTGATTATCCAACTTCAGAACATAATTTAGTAGCGATCTATGTGTTAAGTTCGAACCTCCAAAGGTACTAGCTGTAAATCTTACTAATGTCTTTCACAATCTAGTGCATTCAGTGAAATTAACACTTGGAAAATATAATAACCAGGGAATCTCCATAGATGCAGCATCAGAAAGTTTGTTGTAGCAAATAATTCTTCTTGTTCTAGTACGGTAGGATATCTATATTGTAGTTCAACAGTTTCAACTTTCAATGTCACACATTTTCAAAATTCAAAAATATGCGTGTGAAGTTGGTAATATAAGGACTTATATGTGATGCTTGTATGATTTGCAGACTTAAGAAATTAAACTTACAACGTCTTTTTTCTTCTACATCCTTTCCCTATAATAGCACAAGATGAAGACTTTTATTTGCGAAGTCGTTAAATATGGAACATTTTTGGTATAATTATCATAAATTTAAATAAACTAAGTACATAAAGTTTTTGAATAAGTACTATTACAGAGAGAATTATCAGAGCCCACGAAGCAGAAAATTAGTGAAGAGTATCAACTTGTTAGGGGAAATCCAGATAAGCCTCCTAAATCAAACTATTTTTAAATATTATCAACTTTGTTGGTGTATTGGCACTTTTATTGTCATTATGGTAAACTAAGTAATTTTGTAGATTGTTTATGTTTTTCTCCACTTTGATCTGGGAGATAATGTAATGTACTCTCCAAAGTAATGCAAAGAATTAATGTTTTCGTTTACAATCTCCTATGTGTTAGACTTTCTGAATATTGGCATTTTATACTTGAAAATTTTGATCCTTCTTGTATTCTTCTTACGCAGTAATTATTGAGCATTAAATATAGAAAATAAATCTGATCTCTTTTGTCATATGATATTTAATAAACTGAGATTCCACTGCTTCTTCTTGACATAAATTAGCATAGTTTACCTTTCAGGAAAATACGGGTAAGGACTAACTTCATAACTTTTTTAGCCTCAAGGACTAGCTCTTCAAAATTTAGTCATAAGGACAACATCAAATCAATAAATCAAATCATCAAGTAAACAACAATAAAATCATATCTCTTTTCAATTTGTTAAAAATTCTCTAAAATCATTAGCTCCTCCAAAACCAGAACCAATAAAATCAAATTGGATATTGTAGAACATTAATTAAAGTAAATGAAAAAAAGATAAATAATATTCGAATCAGAGATTAAAAGAAACATTTCTTCATCGAAAAAAAACAAATTCAAAAATATTTGTATATTGACCTTGAGAATAAAATTTTGATGCACTATCCTTCGACTTGAAAATGTTATGAGATTTGTTCTCCACAATGAATCCCCTTCTCGTTTTTTCTTTTCCTTTTTACATTTATCTACAATTGCTTCCTTTTTGAAGAAGAAGAAACTTCCTTTTACAATTTGCTTTCTCCTTGCTGCATATTTCCCTTCCCAAATTCCTTTCTACAAAATCACAACTCTTCCACCTTCAAACTTCCACATTTACCTCATCGACACCATCGACATGAACAATCAATTGCAACTTGACTATCTTCTACCTCATTTTCCAAAGTTTCCACCGTCACCGACCCATAAATCTGCCTAGTTCAGTCCTCATCAATCACCCATCATAACAATCTCCATGCACAAGCCACATATACCAAGCAATCACACCTACCATTAGACTCTTGAGCAATAACTTCATGTAACAACAAACCCTTGTCCAATCATCCTCCATTCCTATCGCACGAATATCCACTGTCGAAACTCATCATTTGTCGCATGTTCCCAACAATTCAGCTTCACGCCACCTAACTTCATCGTCTAGCACTGCCTCGAATCGATACCACACTCAATTCGAACTCAACGCCCAAAAAGCAAGTCGGAACCGGATCATAAACGAATAGTCATGCTCATCACGATCGGAACCATAACAGTCGAGGCCCCCAACTTCGAACCCAAATCCCCTGTAAATCTGAATTAGAACGCACAAAGCCTGATCATAGTTCAAATCTCGAATCAAACACCGTACACATCACTATACCCCAAACTAAATCGCTCAACACCAAAACCAACTGCCAAGTCCAACTCAAAGCAACTAATTTAAAAAACCCAAAATTTTTATAATTTTTTGTTGAGTGTGTTTTTCGAATCAATTGAGGGTGTTATTATTCACACCTCGGTTTACACTTCCGGCCACCATTCTAAATTTAATACAAATGATTATTTATATTCTTCTGGCCATCATATATTATTTTTCACTCGGTATTTCACCGCCGTACTTCCACTACGCCATAGATGGCCTATTGCAATGAAAATCCAAGGTGTTGCTAGCTACAATTTAACTATAGATATGTTGTTTTTTGTCTATTGCAACATACGCTTCAAAGTGTTACCATTGAAAATCCAAGGTGTTGCAATAGCCACATGAATAAATTCATCAACCCGGGTGATTACGGTCCAACGGTTCACGTTAGCAATCCGCGTGACGTGAAATCATCTTTAACGCGAGAAGCAAAAACAAAAAACAAAGCAGCAAAAAACTTAGCCAAATTTTCAATTAGGGTTCCAATCGAAAACTTAACAAAACACGCCGCCGCTCAATCTGTCAAAGACTCTCACTCGCAATTTCAATTAGGGCTAAAAGTTCAAGTTTACATGCTTAATAGCGCTTCGATTATGGCAAGTTCGAATTCAAGATCAATTAGGGCTTTTCCAATTAGGTCTTCAATTAGGATTTGTTTGGGTCTCAAATTTCAGTTAGGGCTTCGATTTAATCTGCTGCTTAAGGTATCACTCAATGTATATTTCAAGTATTTCCTAATTTGATTGTTGTGTTGCCTAATTTACAAATTTACTTGTGTAATTAGGCGTAATCATATTCTTGATTTTATTATTATGTTTATTTTTGTAACAAACTTATGTTGAGCACTGCTTATATGATACTATTCTGTTTTTTTGCCTTACATTCATGGCTAAATAATATTTGTGTATGTGTATGTTATTTGTGTGTAAATTAGTGATGAACGAGGAAAAAATATGGGCAGAACTTTATAAGTTCAGATGGCTGCATGTTATTTGTGTGTAAATTTAGGCCTCTGTTACCAAAGAATACATGCATGTCCAAGTGACTACATGTTATATTAGGCAAAAAATGAAAAGGAAAATAACTGCAAAACTTGTGGTGTTTCAAGGAAAATAACTGCATGCTATTTAAGTAATAAAATGTTGTTTCTGCCTTGATTGTATGTTGTAACTGATGTATCATATTTGAGGCTTCTTTTTGTATCTTTTTTACTATTTCTACCTATATTACATGTTAGTGAAGTGGCTGTTTTATTTTATAATGCGGTTGGTTTATTTTATTTTGTAATTATTTCAATTGAATGCTAATTTCTCCATTTTGCGTAGGATGGAGGCAAATCTTAGGTTCCACCACAAGGGAAAATTTGGAAAGAATGGATATGTTGGTGGAGAAGAGGCTATTGTCAAGGATATTGATCTGGATAGGTTTTTGTACACAATACTGATGGAGTTTGTCAAGGAAGAGCTGGAGTACACCGAAATTAGAGGAATATATGCATGGAAAGGTCCAACGAGTGGGTGGAAATTGGTGGCCGATGATGTAGAGCTGTTGTTTACGATACAAATAAAAAATAATGGTGATTACATTGATTTCTATGTCGACACTGTCGTCGAGGATAGTACCAAGCCAATTAAACAAATGCAGCCACATGTCATCGTACGCCCGAGGAAGAATCTGTTTCCAGGTATAAACATGTCTTCTCATTTGTACTATTTTGATGAATTTGGTCATTTTGCTGAATATGTTTTTTCATTTAGGACTTTTTTGATTTTTATTGCACTTAGGATAATAATAAAGAACTTATATGTTGCAGCTGCGAAATCACAGAAACGGCAGTTTGTCACCGCTCACCATCTACAACAGGTAGCAAAAAAGAAGCAGCAAACCGATCAAGTCTTTACTCCTAGAAAGTCGACATGACTAAATAATTCCCAAATGATCAGTGAAGCTGCTGTGAGTCCACCTATCAACAAAAAGCGGACCGATCAAGTCTTTACAACTAGAAAGTCGGCACAGCTAAATAATCCAGTTACGAATAATCCAGAAGTGATCAACAAAACCACTGCGAGTCCACATATGAAGAAAAAAGGGGGTCAGCAAGAAGTCAACTAGAGTCTGTAGTTCGATGAAGTTACCAGAGAACGAAAATCCAACTGAAGTCAGCGATGCAACTTTGAATATCAACTCAGCAGGTGTGAAGAGTAAATTGGATTTCAACAATTCTCCACTTGATGAAGAGGAAAATATAGATGAAAATGAGTTTCTGGTAAGAAAACTACAATCTGATCTTCTAATATACGATCTACATATTTTGCTAATATTTACAATAATGTCTTGCTTAATTACTTTCAGAATGATGATCTATCACCTCCGCCACCTCCACCGCTTACAAAGTACAAAAGGGAGAGAGACAAAAATGTCTCTGAGAAGAATAGTGCTTTTGAAAAACTTGGGATGCCTAAATTAGTTTCTGGAATAGGAAATGAATTTGGAAAAAATAAAGCAAAATCAAAGATGCTTGATGAGGAAAGTGAAGATTATGTTCCAGAACTTGAAGATGATACTTCAAAAAATCAGGCAAAGATGCGTTATAGGTGAAGATTTAATTTTATGTTGGTAATAATAGACTAGCTTCATTATTTTTTTATTTTATTGTTTTTGTGTGCGTATTTTAGAGAACAAAAAAAGATAGGGTTACAAAGCCTCAGTCTGGACCAACAAATTGTTCATGAGCCAATATTGAATCTGCAGCTGATAATAATGCAACTCCGAAGGCAGGGGAAGTACCAGTTCGTATGCAATCTGATGGTACATCATGTAGCATTGAGTTACCACACAATGAAGGAATAGGAACAATGGCGACTTATTTTGCTATGCGAGGACGCCAGAAGATTAACAGTAGTGGAAGTGGAAGGAATAAGGCTGTTGTCGGAAATGTCTCGACAAATATAGAAAATGAAGAAGATGAAGGTAGTATTTGATTGAGTTCTGATTTTAATAGTTTAAGTTCTCATTTATGTTTTGCCTAGCTTTCTCATTACTATTATATGTACTTTGTAACAGTACTCGGAGCTCCCAGAAGGATCAGGGGAAAAACAAAGATGGATAAAGTTCATTCAAGGCCATATGACAAAAGAGTTGTAATCCAAATGAATGATTGGGGCTAACCTATTTCAGACGATGACCAAGTAATGAATGAACTGAGTTATTTTTTAGGAACACTGAAGAGGAGTGTTCCACTTACTTACAAGTCTTGGTTTGATGTTCTTGCAAGTTTGAAAGACACGTTGTGGAGCTATGTGAAGGTATTTGCAAACTTAGCTAAATTTTACTTAAATATAATAAACTTATCACAAAAGTAGCATGACTATTCTTTTTAATGTTTGATTTGTATTTAAGCAACGGTATATTATTCCGAATGAATTGAATATTGGGCTTTGAGGTCAATTCGTGACGCTTGGAGGGGGTACAAGAGTCGTATTAAAAAGGCGGCTTATGAAACTGATGAAGAGAGGCTTGAAAATAGGCCGAACGAAATTCCACTTCAGGATTTCAAAGTACCGTTGCAGTTTTGGGGAGATGAAAAAGTTCAGGTACAACTTTAAGTTTTATCACAGAATTTTTTCCCTTTTTATTCATTCAAATCAGTTAGATAAACATATTTATTTCATGTTTTTTTGTAGTCCAAGGCCCTTACAAATTATGTGAATTGGAAATCGTATAATGACACACACACCACTGGTTCAAAACTTTTTTTCCCAAATTCGGCATAAAATGGTATGTATTTTGCTTATTTTTATGATTGGCTAGTTTAACAATATAGGTCATATGGAGGTATGCTTGTTTAACTCGAATGCAGTTCCTTGTTTAACTTGTGAATAAACTACATATCCTTGTTTAACTTGTTTAGCAATATTAGTGATATATGTGCTGGAACAATTGGTTTGATATCCTTTTACTATCTAATATTTTTTGTATCAGTCCAAGGAAAGAAGGAAAGGTGTACAAGACTGATGCTTCAATAATGAACTACAGAACTATAAGAATTTTATTTTCTTTTCAATCAGGTGCCAAAAACAATGCTTCATTTTGCACATGATCCTCATTATTGTAGAATTATATCCTGTTTTGTTGAAACCAATAGCAGGATCGATGATAACAATGGGTGTGATCTTTTACTTTGGGTTTCAATTTGTATATGCCGCAATTCTTGTTTAAGAAACTTGTTTAAAAATTGTTAATTTTATTTAATGTCACATTTTAAAACTGCTTTATTTTGCATGAGAATATTGAAAAAGCAATTGGTGAAGGAAGCAATGATGGGGTTGTTCATGAAATTGTTTCTAATGGAAAGTCACATGGCCCATCATGGGTTATAGGACGACACACCAAGTCTCCAAAAGTTTCAAGAGCTGCTCCAACAGCAGGCACATACATACAGGAGCTGGCAATGAAGATAAGGGAAGATATAGCCGATGAAGTCGAAGCAAAGGTGAACAAGATGGTCCAAGGTGAATTTGATGCAAAGGTAGACGAAAAAGTTTAGGAGAACTTGACAAGGATGCTGAAGAAATTGGGTGAAGCAAACTCGCACATGCACATTGATATTGGGAATTTTTGCGCGATAGCTCGTAGTGAAGGCACTGGAACTGAAAGCAGTGGAGGCTCGCACTCTTAGTCATGATATTGGGGATCTTTGTGCGCAACTGCAGTGAACATGAATTGATATTTAGTACGTATTAGATGTGTTTGTAAGTATGCTCTGTGAGCATGATTTTTCTGGTTACGTTTGTAAGTATGTTTGTAAGTACTAATATTTGTGTCGCTTGTGAATCCGAGATAATCAGTAGTTTAATTGATTAGTGTGATGTTAAATTCTGTAATGTTGCAGTATGTGATTTTATGTTGCCATAGCTCTTATATAATGTTGTTGTATGTAATGTGAACTGTTGCCATTGTTATGATATGGTGTTTCCATTGGATGGTAAAAGTGTTGCATAGATTAATGTATGTGGGTCCCACAACATGATTCCATGAACCCGAGTTATAGATTTTAGTGGACCCCACATTTTTGTAAATTCAGTATCTATGGCAACACCTGTGATGATGCTGCCTTAGGGTCGCAAATGTGTTGCCTTTGACTCTAAGACAACGCGGCAAAAAGCAACCCCAAAAATGTGTTGCCACATATCATTTTTTGCCTATGCCAACATTTTTTGGCACCTATTGCGTTATTTCTCTGGGGTTGCCGTATGAAACACCCCACCTCCATTAAGGTCACTCACAGAGGGAATGCCTTAACTTTGGTGGAGCATCATAGGTAAAAGATGCAGATAAATTACGAGATAGACAAATAAAGCAGCGGAAAATAAAGTCATTTTATAAACAACTTAATTCAGTCAAGCTTTTACAGCAATTTCCTCAATCATACTTTAATGTAATACATAGAACTTCTGTCTTGATTTAAAAACTTCTAAGAATAAAAGAAGCATAAAAACAATGATATTCCCCGATAAAGCATGAACCAGCCATAGCAGTGGAAGAGAGAGAGTCCAAAGCGATACAACAACTAATCTTCAAGCTTGGAAAGAGAAGAGGTCCAAGTTAGGCTGAGCTATTCCCTCCCTGACTACCTGGGGTGGGGGAACGAAAGAAAAGAGGCGAAAACCAAACTAGGTCAGACATAAGTTTGGTAAGTCCAATGATCTTTCAGCATGAAAACAAGATAAAGGATCAAGACATGAATAAACTAAAAATAGGACAACACCATAAAAACAAGGTAACTAAGACAAGATAAGTGCAAGGTGAACTGAATGCGCTTCTACTTTTTCTCTGCTTCACTACTACTCTGTTAATCTGATTTCTATATTTATCTCTGCCCCACCTAACTAGTGTCCCAACTAGTAATCTATATAAAATGATAATCGTGATCCCAACCCCCGTAATTGTGGTAGCCTTCAGGTGTACATCTATCGTGAGGATTCCACCTCAATCAGCCTAATTGCCATAAACATGTTAGATGTACCCTTACTACCCTATCGATCGGCTCCCTACTTGTATTCATGTTCCATGTGTCTGTGTCAATCGACCCTCTCTTGCGTGTGGATACCCTGTGCTGGTCCCACCATAAGTTGTAGCAATCCTTATGATAACAACTTGACACGATTCAAGATGCACAGTGTATAACTATTGGTACCCAGTGCCTGCTTTTTTCCACTCCGGAGTACGTGCACGCCCGTAAACCGTCGGAACCTACACTGACGTATCCCCTGCCGCTGCTTTGACCACTTATAATCAGCCCAGTAATCGTGCCCCACCCTGCCTAGTTCAGGGTACCGTGATACATCCATGTGGGTTACTGCTGAAATGAGTCCCCGTTACTAGGGTTTCCTATTGGTTAAGTTTGTGGGCCTATATTTACTAATATTACCCACCTACCCGATATGTACTTAACCCTCCCATTGATTCAAGCATTTTAATAAACGGTTAAGTTTTGTGGTCCTATATGTACCAACATTACCCACCTACACGAGATGTACTTAACCCTCCCATCGATTCAAGCATGTTTATTTAATCGTTAAGTTTTGTGGGCCTATATTTACTAATATTACCCACCAACCCGATATATACTTAACCCTTCCACTGATTCAGGCATGTTTATTTAATGGTTAAGTTTTGTGGGCCTATATTTACTAATATTACCCACCAACCCGATATGTACTTAACCCTTCCACTGATTCAAGCATGTTTATTTAATGGTTAAGTTTTGTGGGCCTATATTTACTAATATTACCCACCAACCCGATATGTACTTAACCCTTCCACTAATTCAAGCATGTTTTTTTAATGGTTAAGTTTTGTGGGCCTATATTTACTAATATTACATACCAACCCGATATGCACTTAACCCTCCCGCACATTACGCCATATTAGTTAAGTGTTGTCCGCTCATGTTAACTTAACCCACTCATTCATCATGTCATGTTGGTTAAGCATTTCTTATTAACTTGACCCTCCTTACTTATCATGTTGGATCGGTTAAGTGTTTCCTATTAACTTAACCCCGTTCGTTCATCAAGTTATATTGGTCAAGTATTTCTTGTTAACTTAACCCTACGTATTCATCTTGTTATTTGGTTAAAGTGTCATCAATCAATTCAAGTTAACTTAACCCACCTACGTGTCATGTTACTTTGGTTAAGTGTTCCTTCTTGTGTTAACTTAACCCTACTGCAAATCAAGTTATATTGGTTAAGTGTTGCCCTCTTATTTTAATTTAACCTTTCCATAAATCAAGTTATATTGGTTAAGTGTTTCTAAATTTACTTAACCTCACCCACTTGTCTAATTAACATGTTATAAAGGTTAAGTTTTCTAAATTAACTTAACCTCACCCACTTGTCTAATTAACATGTTATAACGGTTAAATGTTCTAAATTTACTTAACCTCACCCACTTGTCTAATTAACATGTTATAACGGTTAAATGTTCTAAATTTACTTAACCTCACCCACTTGTCTAATTAACATGTTATAACGGTTAAGTGTTTTAAATTTACTTAATCTCACCCATCAGTTTAGTTAACATGTTGAATTGGTTAAGTGTTTCCTTAATTGACTTAACCCTACCAATCTTGATTTAGCTTTATTAAAGCACCAACCACTCACATTAGACAGGTATTGTTGTGGTCACTGGATGTGCTGGTCGGTTCCGGGCAGTTTTACACCAAAACTCAGTCTAACCTCGGGTCCTTTTTGGTCTCAATGCACTAACCACCGACATTAGACAGGTATTGTTGTGGTCACTGGATATGCCGGTCGGTTCCAGGCAGTTTTACACCACAACTTAGTCTAACCTCGAGTTAGGCATATTCATCTTTTCTAAATTTACATATTTCTTATTTATGACAAACTCCATATGTAAATTGTTCCCAATTTAATTATGCCATAATTATCCTTTTAATTATGCTCACATTAATGGTATACTTAATATACCATTTCATGAACCAAACTATGCCAGGTAAATTTTCATGTTTATCCTACATATTTACATGTAAATTATAAATCAATTATTGTCATGGCCCACTTTTCTTCTAAATCACGTTCAAAATTTTAGGTATATAGATTATACCATTTTCATGCCACTTATCATGCTTATGTGTCAAGCATGCCAATTACATGTAATTTCATGTTTTCCCCAACGTTACCCCCGTTGTACGTTTGCAGAATTACATAGTATGTTAGGCTCGATATTTTAGCCTAACTTATAAAACAAAAAGGGGAAAAGATGAACTTTGCAACATTCCAACATCATACAAAAGTAAGGATCTAACTACACATATGTCACATGGATTTGGCATAGAACAATATACTTTTTACTATGAACTTGTAAATTTGATCTATGCAACATCAACCACAAGCATATGAATTTACATAAAACTATACAAGTTAAACTTGGCATGTAGTGGTGAACTTGCAAATTAGATCTTTCATAAAGGCATATGGATCTAACATATAAAGTTGTAGATCTAAACATATAAGGTTGTAGATCTAAACATGTATGCATAATGGATCTAAACAATTAGGCATAAACGACATGACTTAGCCTAAAATTTTTATGTATCGTAATATCACCAAATTTACATATGATAATTTCATTCCCAAATTCCTATACAACATCATAGGTTTACTCGCCAATTTCCACATAACATGATAGGTTCGAAAGACCATAATAGTTCATAGGCATATATGATAGAATAGACACGAATAAACATGAATCAACATCACATACAACTTGATACAATTTTATTTTACAATTCATTGCAAATCACGTCTTTAATTTATTCACATCTGAAAGATAACTACACTTACAATCAAAAGGAAAAACTTGATTTCAGGGATCTGTATTCTGAAACTGAATTGCTCGCCTTTGATGTAGATCGTTGAATTAGATTAGTTTTGATTTGATTTTGATGTAGCTTCTATCTTTCCTTTGAGTTGAAAGAGATGACGACAATTCTAGGTTCACCATTGACGGCATGACGGCTCTAGGAATATTTTTGTGTGGCTTAGGGTTTAGATTTAGGTTGCTTATATAGAAGTTTGATTTAATAGGAACCGTCAGATTAACCTAGAGCAAATCAAAGCCATTCAGACAAGATAGAATAGCCACATCATCCCTAATGACTCAGTAAGGAGTCCATCAGAACCAATCAGATGCCACATCTGCCTTAGAGCGAATCGGCCCACGGGTTGACATCCAAAAACCCTGAATCAACCCCTAGTCGACCCAGTGGGGCTTGGGTCGACCTCAAAAATGGGCTGGTTCGGTTATTCCCCCTCCCGATTCGCTGTTTTGAACTTTTTTGCATGTTTATTTATTTAATTTATATATATATATATATATTTTTTCTCATATGCATACAAACTTCAAGGCTTAATAACTTCTTCATAAGGTATCTGTTTTATGCAAACCAAATGTCTATCTTGACCAAAATTTTGAGACGAACGTAATAGCGCAACCCATTTCACTTAATTCTTCTTCTAAAAATTAAGTGTTGTTGAATTTGTTAATTTTAATATTCTCAGAAAATTCGGGATGTTACATTCTCCCCTCCTCAAAAGGTTTCGTCTTTGAAATCTTTAAGTTAAGAAGAATGCATCTTAACATCCAATCATCCATTTACTCATCCATCATCCACAAGCATCCATTGTCCTTAAAAGACTTCTAATGCCATATGAACATATGCAGAGTGTGTGTATATGTCTCTTATCTAGTGCAAAATCAGGCGGTCTACTGATCCAGTTGACCTCCTTAATGCGAATCAGGAGAGTGTCATGCGTCCAATATGTATGCAAATATCTCTAATCATGTAAATACTATATATGTGCATATTCACTCATCCATATGCAACATCCATATGATAACACATCAAGTTTCAATCCATATACAAATACATTCATATGCATATGCAATATGAAAGTGACTGAGCCGATCTAGTGCCTAATGTGTGTATATGCATCCACGAGCAACTACTAGCAAACACTTGCAACCACTTGCAACCATCAATCATAACATGTATCAAACACATGTTTTCATCCATTGGCTTCTACCTAAGGATCGATGATAGGACCGAGAGAATATACTTAAAAGATAAAGACTAGCATGCAAATAAATATTACAGAAAAAGGAGGAATCAAGGATATACCCTTAAAAAGGGTATGATGCACGTATCTAGTCTTCAGTCTTCTAAGTCGCATCTTCTTTGATCTTCACTCCACTATACCTTAACCAATTTAACTTCACGATTGTGAAGCTTCTTGACCTCCATTTCTAAAACCCACTAGTAAAGAAAGGACCTCGATCATTTACTATGCTAGAGGGTATCCAATGTTGTCGAACTATCTTTCCAAGATAAACAGAAGTTAACCATGATACCAAGTGTATATACTAAGATGATTAAAGGTCTCTCTTCTACTTAGCTTATCCCTCATGTCACAAATCTGAGGGTCGATATCTCTCACGCAAACCATCCTAGTCGAACTTGGCATCCCTCAAGTACAAGCTCTAAAGGCCTAAACCAATATCAGACAAGAACCCAAGGAATACCTTCTCCGAATTTGGACGATTTATGTGAGATATACTAGTAAAACAACAAAAAAATTGAGCACTTAACCGACTCTGGCTATCCTTGCCAATCCTGCTCTAAAACTATCGTTGATCACATAACTGGCTTTGCATTGTCAACTAGATATATGCAGAAGTCTATCTCGAGTTTTTATGGGGAAAACTCCTAACCTTAATCAAAAAACATCTGCGTACTCATGGGCTACTCTAACGGATCAAAAATCGTCGATAAATACATAAAGTGATTCTAGGTAGCTAAGACAAACTGATCCCTTAGGATCACACGAAATTTCGAGGGTATTCCCGAGGCAGGTTGAAAGTCTAACTATCCTCCTTTCACAATTACTAGTTAACTAATCCATGCCAAGAATCAACCTATAGCCCATGAAACCAAAAACATAAGTATCTCAAATCCTTACAAACCAAAGTTAAATGAGCCGAATCATAAATTGGACTTGAGACAATAATGGGATCCTCTACTATACAAGCTCTAGGGTGCAGAGACTCAACTATGGAAGCAGATATAGACGAATGCGAAGCGCAAAAATAAAAAAGAGCACTAGTAGGATGATCAAGAAGAAAAACTAAACTTTTCAACAGAAACCTTACAACCTCTCTCTCAGGTATGCTGGTGGTGAGAGCATGCACTTGCCTTCCGGAAAATCCTGTCTTTTGTTCTTACCCTTGCCCTTAATTATACGACCTGTTATACCAAAATAAAGATACTTCCTCTTGTTTTAGGTTTTACTATTCTTTCCTCATTCTCATCTTTGCCATCCTTGTGTAACTTGTTGACAGGTCTCTCGGAAGCTGCCTCCATCGCACAGAGAATCCTACAAAGCTCAAAAGAAAATTAGCCGCAGGTGAAACTACTACGGCTATAGATGGAAGTTGGGCACTTGTTTTCCCTTTGACAAGTGTCGTAGTCTCGTCGAGCCTACGGAACCATGCCGCGATGCGGTTACCTCCCAAAAAGCCAGGAGCCTCGGAGACTCAGGAAAGAAGGAAACAAGGATTCAAACAGAGGATCAAATGATAGTGCATATGGCTTTGGGGAATACGCCTTTAAAACAAAACTTTTCTTTTGAAAATGCTTCTTTTAAAACCGTTTTGAAAATAATTTTTCAAATTTTTTATCTGATCTGGTAACCTTCAGCTTTGATACCAAGTGAAACACCCCACCTCCGTTAAGGTCACTCACAGAGGGAATGCCTTAACTTTGGTGGAGCATTATAGGTAAAATATGCAGATAAATTACAAAACAGACAAATAAAGCAATGGAAAATAAAGTCATTTTATAAACAACTTAATTCAGTCAAGCTTTTACAACAATTTCCTCAATCATACTTAAATGTAATACATAGAACTTCTGTCTTGATTTAAAAACTTCCAAGAATAAAAGGAGCTTAAAAACAATGATATTCCCTGATAAAGCATGAACCAGCCATAGCAGTGAAAGAGAGAGAGTCCAAAGCGACACACCAACTAATCTTCAAGCTTGGAAAGAGAAGAGGTCCAAGTTAGGCTGAGCTATTCCCTTCCTGACTATCTGGGGGAGGGGGAACGAAAGAAAAGAGGCGAAAAACAAACTAGGTCAGACATAAGTCTGGTAAGTCCAGTGATCTTTCAGCATGCAAACAAGATAAAGGATCATGACATGAATAAATCGAAAATAGGACAATACCATAAAAACAAGGTAACTAAGATAAGATAAGTGCAAGGTGAACTGAATGCGCTACTACTTTTTCTCTGCTTCGCTACTACTCTGTTAATCCGATTTCTATATTTATCTCTGCACCACCTAACTAGTGTCCCAACTAATAATCTGTATAGAATGATAATCGTGATCCCAACCCCCGTAATTGTGGTAGCCTTTAGGTGTACATCTATCGTGAGGATTCCACTTTAATCAGCCTAATTGCCATGAACATGTTAGATGTACCCTTACTACCCTATCGATCGGCTCCCTACTTGTATTCATGTTCCATGTATCTGTGTCAATCGGCCCTCTCTTGCGTGTAGATACCCTGTGCTGGTCCCACCATAAGGTGTATCAATCCTTATGATAGCCACTCGACACGATTCAAGATGCACAGTGTATTACTACTGGTACCCCTTGCCTGATTTTTCCCACTCCGGAGTACGTGCACGCCCGTAAACCATTGGAACCTATGATGACGTACCCCCTGCCGCTGCTTTGACCACTTATAATCAACCCAGTAATCGTGCCCCACCCTGCCTAGTTCAGGGTACCATGATACATCCATGTGGGTTACTACTGAAATGGGTCCCCGTTACTAGGGTTTCCTTTTGGTTAAGTTTGTGGGCCTATATTTACTAATATTACCCACCAACCCGATATGTACTTAACCCACCCATCGGTTCAAGCATTTTTAATAAACGGTTAAGTTTTGTGGGCCTATATGTACTAATATTACCCACCTACACGAGATGTACTTAATCCTCCCATTGATTCAAGCATGTTTATTTAATAGTTAAGTTTTGTGGGCCTACAATTACTAATATTACCTACCAACCCGATATGTACATAACCCTACCACTGATACAAGCATGTTTATTTAATGGTTAAGTTTTGTGGGCCTATATTTACTAATATTACCCACCAACCCGATATTTACTTAACCCTTCCACTGATTCAAGCATGTTTATTTAATGGTTAAGTTTTGTGGGCCTATATTTACTAATATTACCCACCAACCTGATATGTACTTAACCCTTCCACTGATTCAAGCATGTTTATTTAATAGTTAAGTTTTGTGGGCCTATATTTGTTAATATTACCCACCAACCCGATATGTACTTAACCCTCTCGCACATTACGCCATATTAGTTTAGTGTTGTCCGCTCATGTTAACTTAACCCACTCATTCATCATGTCATGTTGGTTAAGCATTTCTTAATAACTTAACCCTCCTTACTTATCATGTTGGATCGGTTAAGTGTTTCCTATTAACTTAACCCCGTCTGTTCATCAAGTTATATTGGTCAAGTGTTTCTTGTTAACTTAACCCCACGTATTCATCTTGTTTTATTGGTTAAGTGTCATCAATCAATTCAAGTTAACTTAACCTACCTACGTGTCATGTTACTTTGGTTAAGTGTTGCCTTCTTGTGTTAACTTAACCCTACTACAAATCAAGTTATATTGGTTAAGTGTTTCCCTCTTATTTTAACTTAACCTTTCCATAAATCTAGTTATATTGGTTAAGTGTTTCTAAATTTACTTAACCTCACCCACTTGTCTAATTAACATGTTATAAAGGTTAAGTGTTCTAAATTTACTTAACCTCACCCACTTGTCTAGTTAACATGTTATAACGGTTAAGTGTTCTAAATTTACTTAACTTCACCCACTTGTCTAATTAACATGTTATAACGGTTAAGTGTTCTAAATTTACTTAACCTCACCCATCAGTTTAGTTAACATGTTGAATTGGTTAAGTGTTTCCTTAATTGACTTAACCCTACCAATATTAACTTAGCTTTATTAAAGCACCAACCACACACATTGTACAGGTATTGTTGTGGTCACTGGATGTGCCGGCCGGTTCCGGGTAGTTTTACACCACAACTCAGTCTAACCTCGGGTCATTTTGGGCTATGCACTAACCACCCACATTAGACGTGTATTGTTGTGGTCATTGGATGTGCCAGTTGGTTCCGGGCAGTTTTACACCACAACTTAGTCTAAATTCGGGTTAGGCATATTCGTCTTTTCTAAATATACATATTTCTTATTTATGACAAATTCCATATGTAAATTATTCCCAATTTAATTATGCCATAATTATGCTCACAATTAATGGTATACTAAATATACCATTTCATGAACCAATCTATGCCATGTAATTTTTCATGTTTATCCTACATATTTACATGTAAATTATAAATCAAATATTGTCATGGCCCACTTTCCTTCTAAATCACATTCAAAATTTTAGGTATATAGATTATACCATTTTCATGACACTTATCATGATTATGTGTCAAACATGCCAATTACATGTAATTTCATGTTTCCCCAACATTACCCTCGTTGTACGTTCGCAAAATTACATAGAATGTTAGGCTCGATATTTTAGCATAACTTATAAAACAAAAAGGGGAAAAGAGGAACTTTGCAACATTCCAACATCATACAAAATTATGGATCTAACTACACATATGTCACATGGATTTGGCATAGAACAATATACCTTTAACTATGAACTTGCAAATTTGATCTATGCAACATGAACCACAAGCATACGAATTTACATAAAACTATATAAGTTAAACTTGGCATGTAGTGGTGAACTTGCAAATTAGATCTATCATAAAGGCATATGGATCTAACATATAAAGTTGTAGATCTAAACATATAAGGTCATAGATCTAAACATGTATGCATAATGGCTCCAAACAATTAGGCATAAACGACATGACTTGGCCTAAAACTTTTATGTATCATAATTTCACCAAACTTACATATGATAATTTCATTCCCGAATTCCTATACAACATCATAGGTTTACTCGCCAATTTCCACATAACATGATAGGTTCGAAAGACCATAATAGTTCATAGGCATATATGATAGAATAGACACGAATAAACATGAATCAACATCACATACAACTTGATACAATTTTATTTTACAATTCATTGCAAATTACGTCTTTAATTTATTCACATCTGAAAGATAACTACACTTACAATCAAAAGGAAAAACTTGATTTCAGGGATCTGTATTCTGAAACTGAATTGCTCGCCTTTGATGTAGATCGTTGAATTCTCTGAGTTGAATTAGATTATTTTTGATTTGATTTTGATGTAGCTTCTATCTTTCCTTTGAGTTGAAAGAGATGAAGGCAATTCTAGGTTCACCATTGACGGCATGACGGCTCTAGGAATATTTTTGTGTGGCTTAGGGTTTAGATTTAGGTTTCTTATATAGAAGTTTTATTTAATAGGAACCGCTAGATTAACCTAGAGCAAATCAAAGCCATTCAGACAAGATAGAATAGCCACATCATCCCTAATGACTCAGCAAGGAGTTCATCAGAACCAATCAGATGCCATATCTGACTTAGAGCAAATCGTCCCACGGGTTGACAGCCAAACACCCTGAATTAACCCCTAGTCGGCCCAGCCGAGATCGGGTCGACCTCAAAAATGGGCCGGTTCGGTTATTCCCCCACCCGATTCGCAGTTTTGAACTTTTTTGCATGTTTATTTATTTAATTTATATATATATATATATATATATATTTCTCATATGCATACAAACTTCAAGGCTTAATAACTTCTTCATAAGGTATCTGTTTTATGCAAACCAAATGTCTATCTTGACCAAATTTTTGAGACGAACGTAATAGCGCAACCCATTTAACTTAATTCTTCTTCTGAAAATTAAGTGTTGTTGAATTTGTTAATTTTAATATTCTCAGAAAATTCGGGGTGTTACACCGTAGGCTATATATGGCATAGTGTTCTCCAAAGAAAAACACATATTTCCCTACAATTTCAAAACCTAAATCTTAACAAAAGCGGATATTCTTTTGTGCCTAATAGAGATGGAAGATGAAGATGAAAAAGAGGTTACAGTTGACTGATTTTCATTGTTTTCTATTACGTTGTAGAACTTGTTGTTAGATTTTTTTTAATGGTTAGGGTTTTCTATTGTGTTCTAGAATATTTTTTCCACTCCGTTGGAAATTTCAGGTTTGGAGGACAATAAAATTGACGACGTTGTAATAGATAATGACAATGTAAGTTTTGACATGTAGGTTTTCACCCGTATAACTTACGTATCTTCTTTTAAAAATTGATACATTAATGATTATTTTTGTCGTTTGATAGATGGAGTGTTTGAATGATGATAAATTGTACACATGATGGTTGTGATAATATGATGCTAGATGTTCAATCAAATGACTCAAAAGACATAAATGCATGATGTAAGTGAGAAAGGAAGCGTTTGTGTAGAGGAATGTGTTAGTTGTTGGGTACAACAATGTGTTGTATGATTTTTGTTTGATGGTAACAAACATATGATATTATTATTTAAATGTGTTTGTAATTGTACTATTTTATTTTTCATTTCATAGAAAAATATACTAGTGTACACAATTGTATATTCACACGGTTTATTTATTCAAATAAATATTTTATTTCAATATTTAAAATAGTACAACATTCAGACTCCATTATTATATATTCACAGATATTACTTCACATGATATTGTACTCGTAAATAAATGGAATTTGATAGACAATTTGATTTGAACACAATAAAATAATATTTTATTTCAATCAAATTTGTCATTTACAAATATCAGTACAAATTTTCTCGTTCTTTACATTTATTCCTCACTACAACTCTCATCACTATGTACACAGCCATTACCTCACCACAGTTACACTCGTTTACTCGTATACAGACTCATACGTTTTTTTATACCTGTCTCCATGTGTTCCAGATCCAGTCCAACTATCAGTCCAGTCATCTCCATACCTGTCACAAAAACACACACGCAGTAAACTGGAACAAAAATAAAATTAAATACAAGCAAAAAGAAATTATTTTTAAATTTTATTTGCCTCAGATTTTTGGTGTATTTCTCATCATTTTTCTGATTCAGTCTAATATACAAGGACGAGAATATTTTCTGAATGACTGCATAAATACACGTGTATATGCATATACGTCTGCACTGCCTCGCTAATCCAGTGTGCAACTAAGGAGTAGCCACGTGGACCATCTCGACTTAGTGCATTAATAATCAATGTGGTCGAGCACAATTAAACATGGCATGGTCGAGCCAAAAGTGAAAACAAACATAAAATGCCAAAGTGGTCAAGCCATGTTCAAACACAAATGGTCAGTGCAGTTTACATGTATACACAGCAATATATATATGGATGCAGGATTTTTTTTTCATGTCAAGCATTTCCGAATATAGTGGAGCACATGTACATGGTGCAAAATAGAACAACAAGAAAAACAGTAAGCTTATGGTCAAGCAAAATGGTGCAGCATGGTCGAGTCCAAAGTGTTTTAAGAATACTCAAGGTAAAAGTATTGTATCACTTAAAGGTAGAAATAATATTTCAGTTTTTATCAAGCTTAAGTACAGTATCATGTTCGAGCTGGAACAAGGCAATATAAAACATTTGCAGTCACATTCTCATGCAAACTAACATGTCTGGTGCAACAAGCAAAGGTTACAACATTATCAATTCCAAGTATGGGTTCAAGTAAACAAATCCAACAAGTTCTTTTCAGATTTCTTTTGCACATTGATTTTGCATGGACTAGAAACAGCTGGAGCATAGGAGCACACTAACAGATTAATGGGTGCACTACATGGTGCATCAAAGAAAGCACGATAGATGAATACACATATTCAATTCAACATAGCAAGGTAACACTCAAATGTGCAAATCAAATTGAAATCAGTAAGGTGGAAAATGCAAGTATGTCCAAGGTAGTACAGTTACAAGTGAACACTAGGTCAAACAACAACTAACATGATGCCAAGAAATAGTCAAGATGGATATAGCAAGCCATGGCAAGACAAACACACATGACAAATGCACAGCAATGATCAAAGCTGCATGATAAGGGTAAAATGTGCATACACATGTTTAAGGCGAATGGTGCGATCTTAGGATCAACAAAATCAATGAATTATAACAGTGGAAGACACATATACAAAGGATAACATCGATTCCAATTTTTTTTGGCAAGACAAAATCAGGTGGCATTTGTTCTTATCAGTTAAAATTTCTAGATAAGCATGTCGAATGCAAAATTCAAGTGCTATATCACGTTCAAGTAATACCAATGAAGTAAATCAAATACGTAAAATCGAGCATAGTATCTGTTCTTTTCAAACATGGTTCCCACAAGATTAAGGTTCCAGAAATAGGATAAATACCATAGCATCTTTAAGTCAATATTTTCAAGCAGGAAGCCAAAAAAAAATCAATTCAAAAAGTTACTGGAAAAGTATAATTTAGATATGGTCAACCAGAAAGGCAATTTTTAATTCCAAGAATTTATCTCGCAAGTTTATCCCAAAAGTTTGAACATTTCAAACTTAAAACATTCAAAGCCGTGGCTTCCAAGGCCAAAAATTTCATATATATCAAACCAAGTCGAATTACGAAATCAGAGATTCTTATGGATCCTAAAACCCTATAAATAACACCCTTCATCATCGGCTTTCATCCATCCAAGTTAAAGTAAAAAAGGGAGCAATTCGAATTTAAAATCATACCAGAAAAAGGAGAATACTTGGATCCTTCAACTCAAGAACATATAGCGACTACAAATTAAAGAAATCATACGATAGAGCATCAAAAGCCTCGAGCTTCAGAGATTAACCAGTTCATCAAGCATCGAATAGATTTGGGAAGATTAGAGAAAACCCTAGAATTTTCTCCAGAGCCACCACCATTTCAAAGCAAAGAGGAATTGATTGGATAAAAGAAAATAAGGGTGGACACAATCAAAAGGGGTTTATTTAGTTAATTAAAAGGGACAAGGATTTTTTTTAATTTAAAACTAGGGTTTTAAATTTGTTTTTCAAGGGTTTTTATTGTTTATATTCGTTTTTTAGTTTCAATTTGTAATCAAATTTAGAGTTTTCTAGTTTGTCTCTAAAACTAGGGAGACGAATTACGGGGTTTGTAATTCGGGGAAATCTGGTTTTGGGGATAGAAACCAGTGCAGGGTTTTGAGCGTAGAGTTAAGAACAGTTGGGAGCGAGTGTCGCTAGTTTATAGGGGATTGTAAGCGTAGAGATTGTTTTAACTCCTAGTAGAAACCATGGGGAATGCAGCAGTAGGCAGAGTTTTGCCGAAGCTAGGTATATATGTGTGTTATTTATTTTCCGTATTTACTCTGATTATTATCTATGATTGTTATTATTTAATTATTCAGTAAAAACAGCAATAAACCCTATTCACTCCTCCCCTCTTGGGTTAATTTAGATCCTACACTGGTGGCCTCTCCATTTTTAGGTTATTAATTTAAACAAGGGCCAGCTAAGGAAATTTAAAATATTTGGAGTGCTTTTAGTTTTGATGGACAGAAGTGTAAACCGGGTTGTGAATTGTAGCACCTTTAATTGATTGGGTTTTGATTTTTTTCCCGAGTGAATGGTTTCTTAAAGGGGCGTGATCTTGTTAGATCTTCTTTTTTTGGTTTTCAGTTCATTGGTTTCTTTTCTTCTGTGGTTATGAGAACATTAAGAAGCCGTTTATATGGAGTGTGTGGTTTAGTTTGGTTCATTAAGTGGGTCACATTTATCTTTTATATTCGAGAAATAGTTGATAAAGAAAAGGGGATTCTTATATATTCATCTAATTCCACGTTTTTCCTTTTTTTTCTTGTTTGTTATTTTGGTTTATTCTTTTTTTCTAATTTAATTTTTGTTATTTCCAATTTGTTATCTTTTAAAAAAAAATCAATCAGTCAATCAAAGGCCAAAGCAAAAAAGGAATTCTATCAACCAATGTAAGTCGCCTTCTTTAGATGCTACTTTGACGTATTAAAAAATACTTGCAAAGACTTTCTGCAATGTCGCGGCTTGCTTGTACATTTTTTTAATTTCTGAAATTATTATTGTTTGATTGTTGTGTTGGCTGAAATTTCTAAATCAATTTAGTTATGAATGAATTTCCATAACTAAAGTCATCACTCTCATCGGTTTTCAACTTTAAAATTTAATTAGATGTTGGTTTTAAGATCAAAATACGAGCTCACAGTAGAAAATAGTTATAATTGAAAAGGTGTGCTTAGTGGATTTGATTGTCAATAATAATTAGATCGCGGATATATAGTAGTTACATTTATTGAACTATAAGCAAAAGGGGTTGCATACTACCCTACCGTATCTCTTAGTATTTATACTGTACGTGAACGACCATAAGACTCAGTTTCCCCTTCTGATTGAGATTGTCAACTAATAGAGAAGAACTTAATATTTTGTATTATTTTAAAGTTGGAGTCACTTCTAAAATCTTTCAAAATGAGTGAAAGCAGTCAAAATTCACCAAGGGATCTCAAAAAAATAAAATGAGATGGATCGAAATCAAATAAATCACAACTTTCAAAATCTCAATGTTATAATGGATAGACCATTATCTCTTCGAGATCGATGCTACCCAACTAGGATTATTTAGCCTTCTGTTATAGTATTTCCACCAGCCGAAGAAAATAATTTTGAACCTAAGCATTATTTTATTCAAGGGATACCAAAATTTAATAATTCTGAAAATGCTTATGAATTTATGGGTGAATTTGAATTATATGAATCCATAACCAAAATACAACAATTATCTAGCGAATCAACCAAGTTAAGGCTAATCTCATTCACACTACTTGATAGTACTAAAGGATGGCTAAATATCTTCCAAAATATTCAATAAGTAATTGAAATGAATTTGTCACTGTATTATTAAAAAATATCCCATTTCATAAAACTTAAAAAATTAGAGATGAAATAAACCAGTTTTCTCAAAATGAGGGGGAAACTTTTTCAAAATACTTTGAGAGATTCAACCAATTATTATATAGTTGTCATCATCATGCAATCCAAAACACCACTTATGTCAAACTGCATATGAAGGGTTAGACTATCAAACTAGATCACAACTAGAATCAATGTGTGGAGGATACCAAGGGAATTCTTAGAAGATTATTCTAAAAGGGAATGCAATGGGAGTCAATTTGTGCCCTCATTCGTGCTTTTACTAGAGGAGTGCATCTTGCGGATCCAATTCATATTCCCTTAGAAACTCAAACCACTCAAATCGAAGGAGAAATTCCCCATTATTGCCTTCAAGACCAAGTTATTGCCATTGCTCAAAATAGTCCTTACTTATCCATATATATTCCTAGTTGGAGAAACTATCCAAATTTCTCCTGGTTAAATCCTAATAATTCGGAAAACTCATCTCACATGCAACCCATGATTCCAAATTCAAATTAATAGGTTCCATTTTATAGTCTTAAACTTCTCAAGTTTCATCTCAATCCAAGCTATCAAGTCAATCATACAGGCAACCAAACTTACAATCACCAGCTCAATCTCTTCCATCTTCTCAACCTTCTCAAGAAATTGTTCGTTTAGAGAAATAAATAACCAATCATGATGCATAAATTAAACAAATGATGAATACAATGAAGGAACTAATAAAAAGTAATGAGAAGCAATATCCTAGTCTGCCCGAGGTGAATCCAAAATATAATTCTAGTATTATGAATTCTTGTGAGGATGTGAATCGTAATTTAGTCAGTTCGGTCATTACTTACAGGTCCGAAAAAAGATTTACAATAATGTCAGAATTCCTGACAAACCTTCGAACTCGACCCTAGTTCAAAAGCTTGATACTCATCTGATGGCTACCAAGGCCAATTCTTCCAAATTTACATCTTCTTCAAATGTTGGAAATCCTAACTTGTCTTCTTCCGATGTCGGCAAACCCAACATGTCTTTCGCTAATGTTGGCAATATCAATATCCCATCATATATACCCTTACCACCTTTACCTTCCATAACAAAACCTTCTTCTAATAATCAAATTTCTGAGATAATATATAAACTAGTAGCTTCTTATTCTCATAGACTCAACAACAGGAAGAAAGGGATGAAAATTTCAAAAAAAAATCTTGAAATCTTCAAACAAGTCTCTATCAATATTACACTTTTGGACACCATCAAAAATTCCTCAACAAGCCAAATGTCTCAAAGAGCAATGAACCTGAAAATGAGCCACTAATATTCCTAAAAATTCCTTCTTGACTATAAATACTAACTTTGTTTTTTTGAATCCTTCATCAATCAAGTATAAGGACCCTAGTTGCCCTATAATCAGTTGTAAAATAGGTAATACTCACATTAATCATGCCCTACTTGATCTTGGTGCAAGTTCAGTCTTGTTCGCTATAAAATTTATCATCAACTTGGAATAGGAAAGATAAAACATAAAACCTATAAACACCACAATTCAGATCTATCAAAAATCCCTTGGGCATTATCGAATATGTTTTGATTCAAGGTGAAATTTTTTATTTCCCTGTCGACTTCATAATTCTTGAAACTGAACCTATTTAGAAACTTAATAGTAAAATTCCATTAATCTTGGGTTGTCCCTTCTTAACCACCTCAAATGCTATCATAAATTTTACGAGAGGCTAACTTCGAACATTAGACACCTAACCGTTGAATATCTTTGATCTTAAAAATCAACCAAAAGATTCTGAAACAGGACAAGTTGACATGATAAAAATAGTTGTACATGACACGTCAAATTTATCTCTTTAGAAAGCTTCTCTAATTTCAATAGACATATCCACTATATCTTTTGAATAAATTTTTGAAAATGAGCTTATCTTTTTAAATGATGACTGTTAACGATAAAAATCATCAATACCATAATGTGGGGTTATAATTGTGGACTTGGGGTATTCTAACCCTTTTAAGCTTGAATGAATTCACCGTTACCTAGATATCAATATCCCAAGCATGAAGATTAGTTACTCTTCTTTCAAGAGATGAGTATCACGCTTGCAATACTTAAGGAAATGTTATCTTAGGATAAGGGCTTTAATTTTTTTTTGCTAATCAGAGCTAGAATACGCATTAGGGATGGATCGTTAATTATTTAGAATGTTGGATTGGAAAGTGATGATAGTCATAAGTATAATGAATGCGCAGTATAATATGCGGGAAAGTAAAGAATGTTGTAACTTATTGTGGTTCGGTTCGATTAAAACTATGTCCACTTTGAAGGCTTCAGTGATTTTGCTCATGGTTGGATTTTACAAGAGAAATCCCTAATTCGATTTCCAAATTAGGGGTTTGTATCTTAGAACTGAATACAAGATTTTGGAAAGATGGGGTTCCTGCAAAATGTGACCCATAAGGTCTTATTTTTCGAGGTTTTGGACCCCCTTATGTAGCGACTTCTCGTTATCGGCTTTGATCCATGCTTCTTAGTTTCAGTGTCGTGGTTTAGGTGTTGGCTTAATAGTTTTTCTTCTCTTTGTGTTAGGCCTTCGGTATTTGGTTCCTCCTTTGTTGCTTGTACTAATGGGTTTCGCCCTTATGCATCGGTATCGGCAACAAGTTTATTGGTATAAATAGCTCTCTTTTGCTCCATCGTACTTGTTTCCAACTCTTCACTTCCTTCATGAATTTGGTTTCAGTCTCGTGCCTTCAACTTAAGTATCTTGTGTCGATCTAATTGCTTCCCTCACTTTGTATTTGGTATCGCCTCCCACGATATTGTTTTTTAGCATTTGGTTTCGTCCTTGTTGCTTTCATACTAAATATCAAATCCACGTTTCCACCTATGAGTCTACAGTTTCGTGTCTCTTTCCTTATTACTTTGGCATCTGCCTGCACATTTGATGCTTCCATCGTCTTGTTATCCGTCCCATGCTTTAACTTCATTTCTCTTTTGTTGTCGGCTTTATATACTTGCCTTCCTGTCTCGGTGTCGACACCAAGCTAATTGCTCATTTCATGTTAGGGTCGACACCATGCCTTTATTCCCTTCTATTCTTTCTATTTTAGTATCGTAGTTGTTGTTCCCTTTGTTATTAGTGTTGGCTTCGTTCCTCCTAAACCCTTTGCTATCGGTGCCATCTTTGGCACTACCCAGGCTTCTACTTTGGTGCCGACCCTAATGGCCTTCTCTTTATATCTTCTAGTATCGATTTCGTAGCTTTTAACCTGTGCTCTTGTTTTTGACTTTGTGTTACTAGGCCACAAAAATTGGTGTCGATTTAGCTTCCCTCAAAGCCTATCCTTCTTGATTCAGGTTTCAAAGCTCCTATTTTTATCCATTGGATCAATGCAAATTTTGGTGTTAACATTTAGCGCCCGTACTATAAAGAGGCTTTTGTTCTTTAGGGAAAAAAAGCCGATGACTCAAGCACTGCCTTCCTGTAACTCAAGAAACATTAGACAAATTTTTTGTTATTATTTTTATATAATCCAAAATAATGATACAAGGAAGAATGCTAGGTTTTCTCAGATGGAAGTATTGGAGTTTAAACCCCAAATCATGAACTTTTTATTAGTTTAAATATGTAATGTGCGAACCCAACAATGTATCCATGTGGGCCTTTGTAATGAGAATTTAGAGATCTAGGACCATTTTTTAATAGAAATAGGAAATTCGAGATTTTAATTTGGGTACTCAGTTTCAAGAGTTCATTTTTGAAAATGTGAGATAGCAACCCAAGATCCAGAATTGGATACTTGCAATAAAAATTCAGAAATTCACTTCTAGCTCTATACTGGCAATAATAGAAATCCTGAAGCCCAAATTCGGGCATTTCTAATAGTAGACCCGACAAAATTATTTATATGAGCTTCTTCTGTGTTTTCTTTGTAAAATACAATTGCTAACATTTCTTGTGTTAGTCTCTTGCATAGTGTTTAATATTTCACTTATATTACGTCAAGCATTGTTTTGATCAAAACCACATAGCAATGAAATTTCTGATAAAATTAATATAATTATTTCGATTAACATTAGTTTAGAAAACCTCCCTGTGTGAGGTGTTGAGAAATCGTAACCTTTGTTTGAAGATTTCAAATAGAAGACCCGAGGCACAGACACGGGTATTGATTTAAAAATCCTTATTTTGCAAATAAGGTCGTAGGCCTAAATTCCAAACCTGGGCATGATAATATAAGTCCAGAAATACTTTTGTGGAAATGAGAATAGAAAATCCATAACCTAGATTCAGGTGTTAAAATGATGTAAGTATAAGGATTTATTTCTGAAAGTAATATAAATCCAGAATATCCATTTGGGAATATGAGGAAAAGGTCCAGAGCTCTTACTTGAGTTTGTGCAACAGAATTCCGGAGACCCATTTTTTAAGAAATAAGAACCATAGTCTCAAGACTCAAATTTGGGTATTAATAATAAAAGACCACAAATTAACATTCAGAAATAATAGAAGTCCCAAACCAAAAGCCAGATTTGGGTATTTATAACAGAAGACTAGAAATTCACATCTGGCAATAATAGAAGTCCAATACATAGATTCGAGTAATAATAATAGAAGACCAAAAAACCACCTCTAGAAATAATAGAAGTCCCTAATCGAAACCCAGATTCAGGTATTAGTAATAAAAGTCCAAAAGTCCACATCTGGCAATAATAGAAGTACAATACCCAGATTTCGGTACAAATAATAGAAGACCAGAAATCCACCTCTAGTAATAATAGAAGACCCTAACCGAAACCAAGATTAGGGTACTAATAATAGAAGACCGGAAATTCACATCTGGCAATAATAGAGGTCCAATACCCAGACTCGGGTATCAATAATAGAAGACCTTAAATCCACCTCTTGAAATAATAGAAGTCCCAAACAGAAATCCATATTTGGGTATTAATAATAGAAGTCCATAAATCCACATTTGGTAATAATAAAATCCCCGAACCGAAACCCAGATTTTGATATTAATAATAAAAGACCAGAAATCCACATCTGGCAATAATAGAAGTCCCGAACTGAAACCCAGATTCAAGTACTAATAATAGAAGACCAGAAATCCACATCTGGCAATAATAGAAGTCCAATACCCAGATTCAGGTATTAATAACAGAAGACCAGAATCCACCTCTGGAAATAATAGAAGTCCTGAACCAAAATCCAGATTCTGGTATTAATAATTGAAGTCCGGAAATCCATATATGGCAATAATATAAGTCCCAAACCGAAACCTAGATTTAGGTATTAATAATAGAAGTCCAAAAATCGGCATCTGGCAATAATAGAAGAAATCGTTCAAAGAATCATATCCTAATCGGAATTTACTAGGAAATGTCATAGTTAGGTAGAATGCCTCGATAAAAGTATAAAAGAATTGTCAAAACATTTATTCAAAGACCATCCATGTGGATAATGTTGAGCAATCCAAATATCATTGAGAGTGACCAAGAATACATAAATTATTTGTGGGTTCCTCGGAAGCTCGTTTAAGAACATCCATAGAAAACATAAAGGGGGGACTGAGTCTTAAATATCCTGAGAAATAATTTTTGGATGTGTGTGTGTGTGTGTATATATATGACTGCTTTCGGAATAAATTAACCCTAATCCTGGGTTGATTAGTCGTTCAGTAGAAGTTCTATTCAGTTTTCTAGCCATTTGACCCTTCTGCGGTAGTTCCGTTCAATTGTTTCATCATTTAACCATTCAGCAGTAGTTCCGTTCACTCATCCAATAATTCCATAGTTTGATTGATTATCAAAGTAATTCGTTTAGTTATCTGATTCCCCAACCGTTCAGTGGGATAGTTCT